>VZUI01055696.1:0-87302 GCA_013401135.1 Cettia cetti | reverse complement strand
AAAGGAGGAGGAGAAAAAGGAGAAGGAGGAGGAGAAAAAGAAGGAGGAGAAAAAGGAGAAGGAGAAGGAGAAAAAGAAGGAGAAAAAGGAGGAGGAGAAGGAGAAAAAGAAGGAGAAGGAGAAGGAGAGAAAGGAGGAGGAGAAAAAGGAGGAGGAGAAGGAGGAGAAGGAGAAGGAGAAAAAGGAGAAGGAGAAGGAGAAAAAGGAGGAGGAGGAGAAGGAGAAGGAGAAGAAGGAGAAGGGAAGGTCCCGGCGCGCCTGCACTATCCGCGGCCACCACTAGATGACGTTTGTCCCCCACGTCTGCTGGCGCCCCTAAAAAGCCTTTTCCAGCCTCAAAACGAGCCCGGCGCTCGCTCTCCGCTTCCAATAAAACTCTTCCTACATGATTTTTTAAAATTATATATATTTTTTACACGGATAGCGTGCAGGTGAGCAGAGATGCTGTTGTACTGACCGGTTGAAACTAAGCAAGGATCGGGGAGGGTTGGTTTGCTCAGCATTGCTGGTACCATGCCAGGTTTTACACCAAGAGAATTTTGGAGTGTCCTCTCCAGGATGGCGATCGCAGCCTCATCATCTTTTGCTGGTGTAAGGCTTCTGCTACTTCGGGATATCCCACGCCTCGATTTTTTTGAAAAGCTGCGTAGCTCAGTGCCGAGGAGCATCAGCAGGAGAACGCTCAGCCCTGCCCCAGCCAGAGCAGGTCAGGAGCCCAAACGGGACAGACCTGCCTGATGCTGGAAGAAAAATTATAACCAATTCCAGCCAGGCCACCCCTGGGAATACATCCAGGGGTTGCAAAATACAGTTCTTACGGTCTAGCTCTCCATACTTAATGCTTCAGCTTCAAATAAGCATTTTGCTTTTTATTTTTGTTGTTGTCACTATAAAAGATGGACAGGACTCTGCCTGGAGCGGTCAGACTCTGATCTCTCCCACTTTAATTGGGTAGTTAGTTCTATCTTTTCTTTCCCAAATTATTTGCAAGAAATTGTGATTTAATCCACTCTGCACTTAAGAAATTTAATCAATCATTAGAAATAACTGCCGATGATAGGAAAATATGCTAATCATGTTATTTTTGCAGACAAAGCACAGATATAAACAAAACATAATTAAACATGCCCTCTTTATACACTTTATAAAAAGCCACAGTCCTTGGGTATTATAAATCTAAACTTATTTCTCTGATCTCAGGGCATGAAATGTGTTCTCTGAATTGTCTTACTTCTTGTAGGAAAACACTGATAATATTTGCCTCGCAGGCAGCATAAAACACAAAATGTAAAATAAAAATAAGTTATTAATCAGACTAACGGGCAACTTAAATGGAAAGCTGTCTTCTATGTCACATTAAAAATGATAATGAACAACATTTCACAAGGCAATATTATTTAAAAAAATATATAAAAAATCATGTTACACACAGACTTCTCAACCCATATCTGTGCTGCAGTCTCCAGGAAGCAAACGAGAAGGACAAGTTTTGCAGTTGGTTACCATGTGTATGTTGCCTGAGGAGTACCTGCATTTCCACACAGCCATACCTAAAACAGGTGTTGCTTTTTTATCTCCAGCTAACCAAGCCTCAGGCAGAGGTGATCTTGTTTTTTTCCAAATTTGCATCTTAGTAGAAACAAAGTTTTAGCTCAATTGGATACCTGTCACAGGAGGGAGGGAAGAGTAGGGATATGTTGGGACGCATAAGAATATGTTGTGGTTTTGGAAATGGCCCTGTAAGAGCTATTTTTTTTAATGATCTGTGACAAAAACAGTGCAAAAAGAAAAACTCTGCCCTGAGGGCAAGTGTGTTGCTCTTTGTTTCTCATTTAGGAACTAAGAAACAGAATTTTGAATGAAGTTCATTGTATAAAAATACAGCCTGTTCCCTGGCTCATCTTGTAGGCACCTGCAGGCTGCTTTTGCTATTTTGTGACAGACATGGGCCCAATTCTGCCACCCTTTTCCAGCATAATTTGGATTGACAGTTGGCTTGTGGGAAAAATTCTTATTCTGGAAAGGTTATTAAGGCTCTTGCTTTTCTTACCCAGTAAAAATAGATGGATTCTCTCATCTAAACAACCCTGTGGCATGACCAGCTTGGGGCTGCCCTCTGGACAGGGTAGCAGGTGTGGATCTTTATTTTGTGAAGTATTTTTATGCCTTTAAGACTTTTCAATCCAATCCACTCAGGGGCTGAGCTGGGGCTGCACACAGGTGTCTCCCTGGCATGGCAACACCTCCTTCCTGTGCTTCTACTGACTGCCTCATCATCTCTGTGCCCATCATATTCTGGTTTTGGGGCTGGGATTGGAACACCATAAGGGGCCTCTCTTTATTAAAAAAACCTTAGCAAATATGATTGTAGGTGTGTTCAGAGGCTCTCCCCCTCCTAAAGATGTGCTTCTACTTCCTGTACATAAAAAGATAAAGAAGTTTACTTTTTCTGTCTTGTGTATTTTTATACAACCCTTATAACCCAAAAGGAGTTTTGCATGAATGGTTTTGCTTATTGGGATGTAGTTCCTTGCAAGAGAGGATCCTTTACAGAAGTAATAATTACCTGATTGCCAGAACAACACTTTGAAATAGTACTTTTGTCTAGACAGAAAAAGAATTCTCTCTTTCCAGCTCACCCTGGAGATCTCAGCAAAATCCTAAAGCTGATACTTTCTAGAGTGTTCTCCAAATCTCTCTGTGTGACAGTCCAGCTATTCAGGTGCTTTTTCAGTTGTAATTGTACTTGAGTTCAAAGCCAGTGCAGATCAACAGGGCTTATTGCTTCAGACTGAAGGCTAATACTCAGAGCTAGATCTTCCCTGCAGCAGGGACTGGAACTCAGTTTTCTGACATGCCTCACTCCCCATTTAGCTCTGTGTTTAGTTTTGATTTATTTACCTTCTCATCCCATTCCTGTCCAAGCTCAGCTCATTACATACAGCAGTTTATGTACCCATCCCCACAGAGGGAATGGAGAGCACCTCCAGCAGTGGAATTCCAGGGGCACGCCTGTCTGCTGTACACTGGCACACAGCTGAGATGCAGTGCCAAAAATTCAAGCTGAGTGCCAGGAACCATGCTATTATCAATCTACCAGGCTGGGGGAAAGGATGCAAGTCCCAAACGTGAATCTCAAGAGCATTCCTGTGCTACAAGACAAACGACTAGAAAATTTTCAGGAGAAAGCTTTTGCAAGGCAGAGCATGGATTCTGAAATACCTCCACCACTGCTGTGTTACCTCTGGAGTCTCTGCTCTCTTTACATTGCCATGTTTGAGGTTTCTTGGACAGCAGTGACTCTCATCAGCCCAAAGGCTGACCTGTGCCTTTGGGGTGACCAGATCCATCTCTGACTCCAGTCACCAAATAAACAATTTCTTGCCTCCAGCAGTGCATTGTAGGGGATATGAAAGAGCTAGTTCTATTTTAGAAGAAAGTATGTGAGGATGAGAGCAGCTCTTTGGGTGCTGGGTCTGTAAGTGAATGTTATGGCAGCTATAAATTATAGGTCTCAGGGTGATTGTTGATTTACACAGTCCTTGAAGGGAATTGTGCTGGACCCAGTTGTAAAGGACAAAAATCTACATGATATTTCAGAAGAAATATTCTTTTAAACTAGAATATAGTTTAATAATTCTAATTTTTTATTTGATTAAAATGATGCATATTTTAATGAAAAAATGGGGTTCCTAATTCCCTTCCTCCTTTTAAAATCTGGTTTTAGTTGGGATATTTGATACATTAACTTTCCCCCCTCTCTTTCTCTCCATGTGTGTGTATATATGTGTGTGTGTGTATACACATTGTTAACTAAAAAATTTTGAGGTATGAGGAGCTAAAATAGTTCAATTTGCTTTTTTAATAGCCCCTCCCACACTCTTGCAGGGCACGTTTTCCTGAGTTTTCTCTAAGAATAACTTGTGTTTTCCAGGCAATGCTGGCTTCTGTCTAGAGCAATCCTGAAATCAGCTGAGCCCTTTGGTAGAAGGGAAGAAATTGGCCCACAGTAGGAGTTTTTAAGGATGACAAAATTCAGATACTTCTTTCCACTTTAGTGGGTAGACCCTTCATATGCATATATATACACACACATATATATATATAGTTGTCAAGTGTGATAAAGAGGGGAAAGTGTAGTCCCATCAAGACCAAGTCAAAAGGAGTTAGACACATTATTCATGTTTTCTTAAAATAGGTAAAATTGGCAGCATGGTCTGCATCACAGCACAAGATTATATATAGGACTGTAAATTCAAAGCATGTTCAATCATGTGTTGCTTTATCTTTCTCCTCACTTAGCAAATATTCCTTATTGCAGGTTTTTAATGCTCCTCAAATTATGTCAGGTTTTGCTTTTATTTCTTGTGGAGTTGGAATTTTTTCCCCTCAATGATGATGTTGCAGCAATGTCTGGGTTTTTTTAATGCCTTGTTCCAAGTTGGGAAAAGCAAATTAAAAATAGTTACAGGGAAATGAGTAAGGATAGCCTGACTTTAAAGGACAAAGGCAAAAGAAGCTGTAAATGAAATGTAGGCTCCACAAGTGATGTATGTAATAAAGTGCTCAGGCCTGACTGATCCACAGCTACAGAAATGTGCTTCTGGAGGATGAAAGAACTGACAAAATGGGAAGGACTTAAGTCCTCAATTAGTTTAGTGATTAAGATGTTCAAATAACTCAACAGAACTCTCCAGCAATGTAACATCAATACTTTCAGAGCAGTATTTAGAATTAATGTAGTTCATGTTTCATTGCATCTCCTTCCAGGCCCTGATTATGTGGGGGCCCTTTATTACTTATGTGTGAAAATAGCTTGTACTTCTAAGAATAATCATTTGTGTTCAATAAAAAGCAAAAGCAGATCATCCAAACCCAGAAAAAGCAGGAAATCTGAACAATGTGCTCCTACTCTTGAGGCTGTTTATGGAAAGCTGCATTTGTATGACAAAAAGCATAATTTTTTATTATATCAAACTTTCACATCAAATACTACTAATGCATTTCAGTTCCTCCTGCCTTTCTGTCTAACCAGGACCAGCTCAGTTACCCCTCTCTGGAGTGTAGAACAGGCCAAAGCTTTTATCTATGGTTTCCTTTCTTCATTACTTTGCCATGCAGTAGAAGTGATCACAGTGAGAGCTCCACCCTGTGCAGAGCCTGGTGCCTCACTCTGGCTGCTCAGGTGGTTATCTTATCAATTATTTATCAATTTATCAGCCAGGTAAATTAGTTTTATTCCTTCTTGTGCATTAGTAAGCCTTTTACTGATAGACCAGATATCTGTTTTCCAATTAAGGACTTACAGATGCATTCTGTCTCTCAAATTAAAGGTGTTTTCCTCAAGAAAAAAGTTTTCTGTAGAAATTTGTCAGTTGTTTTGGGTGCTGCTGAGTCTCAGGTGTGATTTATAGATCATTTGTACCATAAAGAGGCTTCTGCTGGAGGTGCAATACAAAGTGCTGTGTCATGAATTATAAGATTAAGACTAGATCTTGAGAAGCAATGAAGGAAGAAAAAGAAGAAAACAGTGGAAATTATTTCCAAAAGGACAACTATAGATTTGGGGATATATCCTGTTGTTAGCCAACAGAAGTTTATAGAGATTAGAAAAAATATTATTACTATCTCTATTGCAATTCCATGGACTTTTATCAATATTTTGTAAGGCCTGCACATCTAGAACTGAACAAAGAACAAGACTTTTCAAACTTCAATGTTATAGTTGGAGAAATTCAACCATAATGATAAAAAGAGCTGAAATTTGGAAAAAAACCCTATATTTTCTACCTTTGGAATCCCATTCAGTTAAGAATAATGTAGGGTTATGACAGCAAAATGTTAACAGTTCTGAACTCTGAAGCATGAGTTTTCTTGAAGCTGTTTCTAAACAGTGCAGAAAGTTGTGGCAATCCTTCACAAGTAGTGTTGAGGATAAGCCACAAATTTACAAAGTGCCTTACAGAAGGCAGCTCATGTAGCTCCAAAAGGCTGAGTAAAATAATTGTCCAAGTTGCTGCACAATTAAAGAAACCAGCAGTGTTGTTTCTGCGCTAAAGAAATGCTCCTGCAATGGGCATTGCTCTGAGTTTACTGGTGTAATCCCCACTTTCCCTCTAGGAGGCCGGAGGGATTTTTGAAAACACAGAAGAAATCTTTCAAACAAAATTATTTCACATCATATTGGAATAAAAAGCTCTCTTATCCTACAACAGTTAATATTGTTGTGTTGGGCTTTGGAGAGTCAAATAGCTTAAGGACATGGGGCTTCTTTCTCCTTCTCTCACCGGTGTAACTCTACTGATGTGTGCAATTCCTTCTGCTTTCCAACAGATTTGTGTGCACTGAGCCCTTTTGGCCTTGCCCTGCTGTGGTCCCCACTGGCACTCCTGCCCAGGCACGTGGCCCCTGTTCCCAGGATCTGCTGGGTTTGAGAGGGCCAGCACCCCCTGGAAATTCCAGCCCATCCCACAGCCATTCCTCCCTTTTCCTCCCAGAGACAGGAGTGGTGTCACAGCCAGCAGTTCCCACAGCGACATGCCATTGAACAATAAAGGGCTGCACACTCTAATGATGATTAATTACATTTTCTCCTATCTTTCCATCAATTAACTGGGAATGTTTCTTTGTTTTAATAATTGTCTTTTGGTAAATAAATGTGTAAACACTACTTAAAGCATTTTGGGGTCTAATTATACTTATCTGAAAGTTAACAGATTCAAGATGTGATTTGTGTTTTAATTGTTTTAAATTATGGTAAAACATGGTGTTGGGTACTGATTTTCTGCACAGCTGATCTCTGATGTGAGACAGTGAGGAACTACAAACAATTGTCTCTCAGACCTTGTGGTACTGGTGAAGCAGAGCTCTGCCCAAGCCTGTGTTTGTACTGAGGTTTGTTGGTTTTTCATCTGGCCAAACCAGCCACCCACTGACCAGAGCTGCTCAGACAACTTTAAAAAACAGCCTGAAGCCTCCAGGGCCTGGCTGTGGTGCCTGTGGGGAACAGCATCACTCTCCTGGCACCCCAGGGGTGCTGGGGGAGCAGAGGCAGCCCGGCAGTGCTGGACACAGCTCCCGGGGCAGTTCAGTCCCCTTGGCAGGGACAGATCAGGGACAGCTCACGTGCCATGCCTGACCCTGGGGCAAGGGAGATCACAGCTAAATCCCCGTGCTCTAAATGTATCAGGCTTTGGGGCTCTCTTTCCTCACCCTTTCATGTGCCTGCCCTCTCTAATAGCAGAGGAGCCCCGTGTCACTGCGGTTTGTTGTTCTCATTAGCTCCCATTAGTGGAACACTGCGGGCCCGTGCTGGGTTCAGGCGGGGGCTGCCTGCAGCCCCTACAAAGATCAGGTGTGCCCTGAGGCTGTGGTGAGGGGAAGGGAGCTGCCAGGGGCAGAACCTGTCAGCGGCAGAGCCTGCAGCATCCCTGGGTGGCTGGGGAGGGCTGGGCAGGGGGATGCAGAGGAGGGATGGGATGGAGGAGCTGGTGCCCCGCTGCTGCTGAAGGGCTCTCTCTGTGCTGCCCTGAGCCCTCGTGAACCCTTGTCTGGGTCCTGTTTGCTCCTGCAGCTGCTCTGAGCCTTCTCTGCTGGGGCTCAGCAGGCTGGAGATCATTTCTCACCCAAGCACACAGTGTGCCTGTGGACCTCTTGGGTTATGAGCCCTCTGTCTTAATTTCCCTCTCTCTAAAACAAGGGCAATATTTCAGCAGTTCAGGATGATATTACAGGGTTAAAATCACAAATCTTGAGAGGGAATCAGCAAGACAGGATAAGGACAGCAATATAAATAAAGTAAAAAGAAAAGTTATCTGCTATTTTTTTCCATACTCGAAAGTTATTTGGGGGACTTTTTTCAGGTTTTTTTTTTTTTTTTTAAGATAAGGGGAAAAGAAGGAGAGGAAGAGAAATCATCCCACATATGCAAACAGAATTTGCATTTGATTGCATTAAAATTTTTCTTAAATTGCAATTAAGCAATAAATCTTCACCAGTTGCAAAAATAAAAAGAGCAGGGTGGGGGAAATATATTAGATAATGTAATCTTTCAGGCATTTTTTAATTTCCTTCTAAGATCTAGAATATCAGTCCGAGTCCCAGGTAAAATAGGATTCAAGTTTTCAGCCACAAGTTGTGACTCAAAGTGCTTAGCTAAATTAAACAGAACAGATGTGAAAAATAAGATGAGAGCTATGCCCAGAGCTCTCAAACAGCTGTCCCACCTTCCCCTCCATTGAAGAGCCCGGCCTAATTCCCCTTTGTTGACCAAAGTCTGCAATTCGATCCTAAAAGCTTGTCAGAATTAAGTACAATGCTTAATATAAGTTTACATTTCAACTGTTTTTCTTTGATATTTGACAAGGACATGGGAAGTAGCTCCAGAACTTTCTCCTGGGCCAATTTGCCCAAGGTTGCTGTGAACCATGCTTCCCCTTGGGCTGCTTGCCCCAGGGACTGCACTTGAGACCTGGCACCTGTTGGACACCACAGCAATTAATAATTAATTAAACAAATAACCCCTTTACATGCCACTGTGAAATCCAAGCTTCAGCATAAAAAAGAAATTTACCTTTTAGGTTTCCAGAAGTAACCTCTGCCCCAACACTTGTGCAGTACGGGGAGAAGATATTTGCTTTTTCCTCAGAGAAGTGACTTTTACAACAAAAGAGAGAGAAATAAAAAGGGAAGTAGAGGATAGGAAGGAAAGTTCCCTTTAAATCCTTTCTAGTAAACACTACTGAACTGCAACAATGGCAACCAGTATCTGAGCATTTAACATATAAAGAGAAAAAGAAATTATAGACATTCTTCTGAAAAGGAGGATTGGTGGAGCCTTTCAGCTTACATTTCTGTGTGCACCTTCCAGGATGGAGTACACATTGTCTTACTGTTAGTACTTTCGTTTCAGATATGACAAGCTATCATGGCCTTTTCTAAACTTTTTCTGCCTTTTTCTTTATTTTTTTTTTCCTTTTTCCCCAAAAGGTAGCTGCACATTAAGGAGATAAGTGAACTTCAAAGGGCTAAATGCCAATCAGAAGATGGAAGATGGCCACACATAAAGCTATGCTGCTTCTGCAAACTCCTTTAGTAGCCAGACAAGGTCACTGATCAGGGTAATTTGCAGGAAAAGTCAATTTCTCAAGTACCCAAGGCAGGTGTTGTGCCATTCTGTGACAATTTACTGAAACTAAATTGAGGAAGTTGAAAAAAGCAAAGGTCATGAACCGTGGGAGAAAGGAGGGAAGCAAAGTCTCTTTGACTGTATTTTTAACTCCTTTTCAACCAAAGCATATTTACAAATTACTGAGCCTGTTTCCACTTAAAAAAAAATCCCACTTGTGTAACTCAGATGTGTTTATGAAAACCTGCACTAAAACCTGGTTTCACAATGAGGAACCTTGAGGGGGGGTAAAGGAAAACACAGAGTGACTCATGGGGAACTCTTAGCAGAATAAAGGGGAAAAAGCAGAAGTTGTTTCTTGTTCTGAGAACATTTCTGAGTCTTCAGACAACACAAAGCTGTGTGAAAGTAGAGAGGATGGAAGTGAAAAGATAAAAACCTGTCTGAGAGATTTGAAGCAAGGCACTGAAATGATGCAGAAGGACAGAAGGGGAGTTGATGTCTCAAGAGGTATCTGGCTGTGTCTCTGCTTCAATTGCACCCCAAAATGAACTTCTAAGACTTGGTCCTTCAGGAAAGGACTTGGGATGGTCTCAGTGCCAAGGCTGTGAAATAAGGAGGCAGAAATAAAAGTGAAGAAAGTGCCTCAGCCAACCTCCATGCCAAAACAGATCTCCACGAGTGTTGTTGGCCTGGGATGAGGAGGAGAAGTCCAAGACCTGGTAGTCAGAGTGATGTTCAGGTGACAATGGGTGGATTCCAATCTTATCTCCTTCTCCTGCAACCACAGGTTCTGAGCTGGTGATGTCTTACAGAGCAGGAGATATTTGAGTGGAAAAAGTCCAGTGTTCATGCTATTTCTGGCACTGGTGTGGAATACTCTGTCACATCCACCAAGAAGGAGCAAAACTAAACCAAACCAATCCACACCAACACTTTCTCTCTTTTGCTGCCATCCTCCAAACTGAACAAATAGTTTTTGTAATTGTGTTGGTGACACAAATACACTTGCAGCTCTCATTCCTCTTCCCTGTTACAAGATTATTTATTTTATGATAAATTTTCACAGGTTATTGGTGGTGCCTCTGGCCCAGCTGGGAAGTTTATGGAACAGCTAAAGATCATTCTCTCCACTTGTTTTTTGTGGGCTTGGATCCTAGTCTAATCAGGACAAACTTCCCCAAGCCCTTCCTTGAAGGGATTATTTCAGAAGAGAGTAACATCAGAATTATCAGGCCCCATTTTGAGCAGGTAGACACGGAGGAAATAGTTGTTGATATTTCTGTTTGAGCTACACAGATTGAAAAGAGAGAATTTGGTTGATAGAGTCTGTGTGTGTCCATGGACATCTACGTGAATGTGAAAATTCAGAAAATGTTTTTGTCTGGGACTCCTGAAAGGAAACTTGATTGTTTCATATTCTGTGGGGTTTTGAGTGGATTTTTCCCCTTTTCCACCAAGCTTCAGCACTGTTCATGCAATGAAGTCTGTTCATGCAATGAAGTCCAGTAAAAGGCATCTTCTCTTTGCAGGACTTCTCAGAAACAATCTGCAGTTTGGGATGTACTGGGTTGGGAGTGACTGTCTTTGTTTCTCTGCCACAGCACAGAAGGCTTAGTAGAAAGATTCATTTAAATACAAAGAGGTTATAATTAGCCTCCCAAATTACTCCAGCCCTGCTGCTACCTCACTTCAGCTGACTAAAGATCTCTTTATGACACCAGGAGATAACTGTTTTATGTGTTTGGGCTGTTCCCAAGTGCTGCTGGTCAAACCAGCCCCTCGGTCAGATCTTCTAGAAATACAATCTGTGAGTTCCTTGTAAGTACAGGACTATTATTATTTAGCTGTTTCAGGGCCCCATTGCCTGAAAACCAATCTAGTTGTTTAACTTTGAGGAAAAGAGCCCTAATCTCTCTTGTTTCTATCCCATGTCTTTTACATCCTGAGACTGGAAACAATCTATATCCTAAACACTCAGAGTTTCAGGAATGTTAAATAAGAAGGCTCTATCTGCACTGGGCAGGAGGACATGAGTTAGTTAGTCAGGCAAATAAACAAACACAGTAAAGCACACAAACAAAGCCACCACACCTGCAGGAATGTTAGATATGTTAAAAGGGGTTGCATCCCTAGGCGAGCTGTGCTGGTTCACTTTTCATCACCGATGACCACGTTACACACGCAGCTGGTGACATTACTTAGCCTCCAGCAAGGTCAGAGCACGCTGTGGAGTGAACAGAGAAAGAACTGTTCCCCTGTTTGTAGCAAAAACATGGTCAGGAGTGATTTGAACTCCAGCTGCAGCTCGGCAAAGCGGCGCTGCTACCGAGGGCTGGCTCCCCTTTCTTGTGGAAGCATCTCATTGCCACGAGGCCACCTTCAAAACAAAGATAAGTTTAAAATGTCTTTTTTTTTATCTCATGAACCTTGTTCTCCCTAAAGTGAATTCTGGGGAAATTTATATTTGGGAACATGTTACAACAGAGGTTTTTGTTGCACTTTGTAGGCATTGAAATGACATTTTGTGTGTGGTTGTATCGCCAACTGGGTTTAGAGGGCCAGGTTTTGAAAATCCTTGGCAGCACATGGGTCACTCAAGTGCCTGCTGGGGCTCTCAGAAGTGCCCCAGCCACATCCAGCTCATATGAAGGACACAAGCCTCTAAAGATGTGAGCACATTTAAAATCTGGACAAAGATGTTTAAGAATGCTGTGATAATCATCAAAGCAATTCCCTAAGAATGAGAGAACTAAAAGATGAATTAAAACACAGACTGATTCTGTCACAACTCTTTAAATGAAATGAAATACACAGTTCATAGCATATCTTTAGTGCAGAACTTATTATTTATTTGATTTTCATTCATAGTGATGCATAGGAACAGTTAACATAATCACATTGCCTGGTCAGTAGATTTAATCAAAGGCACTACCTGAAAACCATGGTTCATTCTGAAAACCTTCAAGTTTTACCAATTGCTAAAGGGGTTAATAGAGGCTGTGCATGAGGAAGATAACCTAGGTTTAAAAAAACTATAGTCATCATTGTTCATTTATTCTCTTTATTGAGGTAATTTAATTATCATATAGACACAAACATTTGCTCCCATGCTGGGCTCTTCACATCTGTTAGTAGAGATTTGATTAGGTCTACACAAATGTGCTAGATTATACCATCTAGTTGGTGAAATTCAAGCCACCTGGATATTTTAGCAACATCAATAAGAATAATTCTCTTTTTCCAAATCAGTAAATCCAAGATATATTAAAAAGAATTAATTAATGAGTACCAGATAGGCAAAACAAACATTTGACAATGAATCATATTATCAAAGGTTTTGTGGGAGATCCCTCTCAGCTTATGTTTAGATGTCAAATTATATTACCAAAACTAAACAATCTGTTAAACCGATCTCTTAATGCAATAAGTCTCAGCACCATACTCTCTTTTTTCCCAAAGTCCTTCATGAATGCACTGCAGCATCTAAGGACAACAGTACTTAAAGCACCAGCAATAATGTTACATTAACAAGTCATTAGTATGAAATAGCTGACTCCTAATATTTTTATTGCCATTAAGATTTTTTGTTTTGTTTTGTTTTGTTTTTAAATCACACAGGACCTGATGATGAAAACTGCTAATCACCCAAGGAGCCATTATGAGTGTGAGTCAAGCCAGGGTGAGCATTAACGCCCTGAGCATGCATTTCTGGGTTGTGCTTTTAGAAAGTGAATGACCCAAAAGCTTCCCAGGGAATTTGTAGTAAATACAGCTGTTAAGATGACATACAATGATAATAAATGTAAAGAGAAGGGACAGAAAGCAGCTGTTGTCCACTGGAGGACTTATCTCCAAGTTAGTTTAGTATCTTACACAGATGGGACATTATTTTTTTCACTTACTCCAGGAGGAAGCTGCTGAAATTAATTTAGGTAGAGGTGAAATCCTTTTTTAAGAAAAGAACTTGAAGTCAGAGAGAACAAGCCTTCAATCTGGAAGTATTTATGAAAATACTTTATTTTAGTCAATTATATATTTGTGCAAACACAGAACAATTTGAATTAACTTTTAGCAAGTCCTTCAGGCTGTGAGAGGAGAAGCACAGAGTGGTCAAACTGGCAAGTGAGAGCAGTTCCTAGACCCCAGGAAATGTGATTGTGTGAGTGCCCAAAGCAAGTCAACGTTAATTCAGCTTCCAGACATCTAAAACAGGGAATATCTCACTGATGTGTTTTGTTTGTGCTCAAAGTTGAGCAGAGCTCAGCTCTTTGAATGAAGAGCTGTCCCTCTGGGGGGAGGCTGGTGGCCATGAGCAGCCTGGGGGCAGAGCCCTGTCCCATGCCAGGCTCCTTTGTGCCTCCCAGAGGGCTCTGCCTTTGTTTGGTGTTTCAGATGAAGGGCTGGGAAGCCAGGGAAGAGGTGAAGTTTCTGACACATCCCTGCTCTCTGCACGCGTCCCACCAGATTTCACAGCAGTTCAGGTGGGGACCCAAGGGATTATGGTAACCTAAGAAAAGTGGTTTTTTGGATACAGCCTTCTCAGAAGTGATGTTAAGGCTTCTGTTACAGCGTGTCACTGCAAGAGCAAGTTGGACTAAAAGCTTTCTAAATCCATATAATTGAACTTAATTGTTTACATAATAAAATTATTTTTAATGGATAACAATTGAATGGTGATGATTCAGTCACAAGAATTTGCTTCTAAATCTCCAAACAGGCCTCCTCTGGGAAGACTCATCATCAGAAAGAAGGATGTGTCCTTACTCTGAGGTAGCTTGATGTCTCTGAGAAACACCCAGCACATAAATACACCTAATGCAGAAAGCAATTGGATGGCAAACCCATCCCATCAAAGCCTCAAAAATCCTGTACAAAATTACCAGGCTTGTTTTTGGCCTATTTATTCCATTGGATATAAAATTAATGGGAGTTATTGTTGTGAATCCACAAGTTATGGAGAGATGCTGGAGAGGCAACTAGACATTCCCATGGGGATGAAACTGAGGTTGAAGCTTTGTTTTCGTTGTTGATGAAGTTCAGCTCAGGAAAGGGGGCAGATTTATGGACATTGATTTATGTTCTTGATATTCTGCTGTTCACAGGTTTGGGGCAGGAACCAATCAACTTTCTGCTGATTTTCTGTGCACTTCTTAGAAAATGATTGCTGGTTTGAAAAGTAGCAAGGGTGTTTTTAATGTTTGGAGGACTAGAAGATGAGAGAGATAGTTCACATATTTTATTTCAAGTCAGTACTAAAATTTTAATTATTTAATTGCCCTTGACTATGCTCAATTCTTGTATCAAAACTGACTTGAAGAATTCTTTTTAATTCACTCATTGTACTCTAGGTTGTACAAAACAACCTAAGGTCCACAAAACCACTGGATGTGTTTGGCACCACTTCAAGTTTTTTTTTTTTCCCCACTTTCATTATAGCCTGAATATGACTTGAAATCATATGTTATTAGCCTGAGTGAGAATTACATGAGGTACAGTGTTATAACAGGGCTCAGCAATGAAAGGGCTGTTCCTCCAGGGCACTTACAGCATCTTGTTTTACAATATATGATAGAAAAGTGTTTTTGTGCTGGGAGCAGGTGATTTTTCCATCCTGTTTGACGCAGCAGTCTGCAGGTGTTGTGTGATCATATGTGCTTCCTTCCTGAGGCATGTCCAGAACTGTAATTCCAGTAGTAGTTGTAGTAATAAAAATAATAATGTGGAAGTCCACACTTTAAAGTTGGGGTTTTTTTTCAAGAAAGACTTTAAAAATTTTTTCTGCAGGAATTTTTATCTGTAATATTTTTTCTGTATTCTGATGATAAATACAGAGTCCTCACTCAAACTGAACACGTGCCAGGAGAGTCAAAATGAAATGCACCTTCCAAAGTGAAGCATTTCCAATGTGGAATGATACAGATGCTGCTGCTTTTGTGAGATCGTAGTTCATGCTCATAGGGCAGGTTGAATTTGAATAAATTACACTAATGTTTCACAGTGGCTGGACATTACTTCATTTAATAAAGTAAAATAAGAGTAAAAAAAAAATCCTGAGGTGTTAGAAAGATCCAGTTTACAAGAAGAAATGGATTTGGAAACACACTGCTTTAAAATATTGGATTCATTGCTAAACTGACCCACAAAAAATACTACAAAATAGATTAACTGGAATCCCTGGAGTGCTTGAGCCCAGAGATGGATGGATGGGGTCTGCAGGGGGATCTGTGGGCCATAAGTGGCAGTGGAGGCTCAGCACCTGTGCTTTGGCAAAGCATTGCTAATCAGAGCTGCTGAAGCAATATTAAAATGCAAATGGCCCAAGCAGGGTGCTTACTCTTCTAGATCTGTCTCAGAGTAGCTCTGCCATGAGTTTGCCCTGCCTGCTGATGAAACATCCCTTTAATAAAAAGTTTTCTGATTGTCTGAAGCAAATAGGTGGTTCATGGGAGCATCAGAAAGTCCAGAATGTCTTTGAATGGGTTACATATTGAATTCTCTAAATGTTTGGCTCCCTGATTACTGAGGATCAAAGGCAAAAAGAGCTGATTGATACTGAGCCCTTAAAAATCAATTTTTAGGGAAATGTCTGCCCTTATTTAGTGTTTTGGAATAATAAATGATGAAGTGATTTCAGCTGTAGGAGACACATTGTGGGCAGCTGCTGGACATGAGTTCAGCCTTGTGTTATTGTTAAGAGGTAACAACAGCACAGATCTTAATTGAGAAATAACTGGGAAAAAAATAAATTCAATATTTTTGTGAAAAACTGTAGGCAGGGTTAGGCTGTTTACCAAACAGAGCACACCTAACCAGCATCTTGGATTCATTCTCCATTCCAAATAACTTGGATGGTTCACACAACATGTTTATCCAGAGAACAGATTCATCTTAAATATCTTTTATATTCTTAACTTCTTTTAAAAGTAAGCTCGAGAAGGGCTTAGGTAACTTGATAGCAATCTACAAAGACAGAAAATAGGCCTTATTGCCAGCTTGTGGTTAATTATGGTAAGCTCCTATCTGTAATTTGCTCCTGCCCATAATGGAAAAGAGAGTTTTGCTTGAATGTGCATTACATTACGTGGGGTTGCATCCCATGCAGTGGCATGGCATTGTGTAATTTCATACACCCAGATCAAATGGGACATGTTTTTTCAATGTATCTGAAATGAACCCAGGGATATGTTCTGGTAGAAAAGAGGCTTCCAGAGGACCCAGTTCAACAAGTGTGGTTTGTGCCAAAGCCAGTCTCTAATGGAAATGTTAATCGCCATGTTTTTCTGCAACTCTTGCAGAAGCAAATCCAGAGTAGCTTTTAATTGGGAGTCTTTCTTTATGGTCTTCAGATGTTTATAAATATGCACAACCTAATCTGATTAGGGCCAGACTCTACATGCTGCCTGCTCTGACAAAAGGGGAGAAAGTTCTTGCCTGCAGCCTGTGAATTCTACTCCATTCTATGTCTCCTGTGGTATTAGAGGAGCAGAGAATTTTTAATAAAGTATTAAACAACAGCCAATTCTTTCTCCCTCCATTTTCTGCAGTACTTAGTGCAGTACTAAGTGGGAAAAGCTAATTGGAAACTCTTTGAGGGAACCATTTTTTTTCAACTTCAGTTGAAATAAAAACATTTGATGCAATGATATCAATTTTAAGGAGAATATGAAGCTGAAGGAACAAGTAAGAAGGGTTTCTTCCAAAGCTTGCAATGCATAAGTTTTCATTTTTGAAGTGGAGATCTTTTAAATTTATGCTGCTTTCAGTATTGCAATAACCAAACTAAAATTTTTCAATGTAGGTGAATATAATATTTCAGTTGGTTAAAGCAAAGTCATGAGGAACTTCTAATTTTTCTGTCTTTCATCCCACATCTGAATTTAATCATATTTTAAAGTAGCATATTCCTTCATGAAGCAGAGTGTCTATCCTCCACACAGGTTCTGCCTGGGGAATTTCACTTACTGCTAAGCAGCTCTGGGCAATATTAAAATTGCCTAACTCACAAAGGTCTCAGATCTGCTGCTTGGCTCCTTGCCTTCTGAACTGGCCAGCCAGTAGGAAACAGTAGACTTAGAATATGAGTTTAAATTTGGGCTGTCTGGACACATCCTTGCATCCCTTTTATAAGATTCATTCTGTGGCTCACTTACACCGACTGTTAAGCCCTGTAACAGCTTCCAAGCGAAGCTTTGGCTCTTCTGGTTTAATGTCATCCTGTGAAACAAAAAGGACACAAATTTAGGTGTCTACATGTGGTTTGGGGTCTCTTTCCACCTCCTCACTTCTTCTCCCCAAGAGGTACATAATATGACCAATGGCTGGTGGTGAAATCATAAAAATTCATCACTTGTTCGCAGTGTGGAAGTCAAGGAAGAATGAATGGTCAGGAAGACAATTTTTTAGTGTAAGGTAATGTTGACCTTTGCAGGAATAATTTGTGCCCTTCAGCATCTGCAGCTGTGTAATAGTCACCAGGGAGCTGTCTGACTCTGAATATATATGTATATTTTAAAAAGTGTCAGCCAAGTCAGAACTCCAAATGCAAAATGTATTGCTCAGGAACACTGGGAGGATTTGTCTCTCCTCTGAAAAGCAGTGGTGTAGAGAGCAGCAGAGTCACAGATGTAACTGGAACATTTTGGCATTCTGATGAGGACGGGCTGCTCAAGTTAGGGGAGAGAAAATTGCTCCGTTTCTCTCAGACCTGCAGCTGCAATTTCACAAGGAGGAAAGGGTCTCTGAAGGGAAATGTGCTGAGAAGCTTCTATAGGAAATACTTGAGTTTTCACCCAAGACAAATGAATTCTGCAGAAGCAAATGATGTTACTGTATTATAGAAATAGATAATGGTATTGCCTTGTAAACCTCTATTAGGTAGCTAAAAGAGTTTTTACAGTATTGTAAATGAACAGAAACACCTGTCTATAAAATTCAGGAGTGTTTCTACAGCCTGAGCCATGTCCAGCAGTGGTGTTTGTCTCCTCTGTGGCTTTCAGTCTCCTCTCCTTTCAGTGCTGCAGCCCAAACTGGGTTTTGACATGGCAGCACCTGGTGCTCCTTGCTGAGCTTGGCACCTGGATGCAAAGGAACCACTGAGACTCCAGAACACTCTGTAATTAATTGAAGTGATGTCTAATGAGCTGCATGTTTTTTCAAAGTGTTGTTTTCTCTCTTGAAACTCGCCTGTCTCTGGAAAGCTGACAGAAGTCAAGGTGTGATGTAAATGTCCTTTTAGCCCTGCAATAGTGTTAGTGAGACTTAGGAAGGGCACAGAAATCATACACCCCTGTCTGCACGAAGCTGCCTCTGCCTCAGGAGTCACAGCAGAGTTTGAGAGACAGAAATGGGTGCAGAATCACAGCAGAAGTGGTGGATGCTCATCAATTGCAAAGCTGTGACTCTTCTACTCTACCCAGAAAACACCATGAGACACTGAGGTGTCATTCCTTCCTCACCTGTGAATCCAGGTTTGTCAGACTTTCTGTTGACTCAATACCAACCACTTCAGGTGGATTCCAGCTTGTGACTCTGACTTCCTGTTTGTTCAAACACCTGGTGTGTAACAACGTCCTTTCTGAAATTTGGTGACCTTCTCATGGTCTGCCTTACTGCTTACTCATATTTCTGATCCCTTTTTCAGTATTTTCAGCCTACCAAAGGAAAATTTGTATGATATATTAGCACAGGCATGAGTACTTTAAAAGTTGTAATGTTTCCTGTTTTAAAATATATATGTTAGAAAAATTATCCAGGCAGATAATCCTGGACATCCCACTAAAGGCACCAAGATTATTCAAAATCACATGTCAGGGCCCAGCCATGGCTTTTGAATGAGTTTCATCTCTACATTTAGAGCAGATCCATAGCTGCTGTACAACCTCACCAAAATGAAGGAAGAATTATCTCCTGCTTCATTTTGTAGGCGTAAAAATATTCATTTTCTTGTGCAAGGCACAAAGGATCACTGCATTTAAGGGCATAATTCACAGGAAGAGTTGTACACCCATATTAAGGGCAGAATTTGGCCGCCCATATGAACACAATTCAATATAAATACTAAAGAACTGCTTTTCCTTCCCTTGATTGTTCTAGTGAGACCAAAAAAATCATCAGAAGGTGAATCAGTCTTGCAGCTGATACTTGCCAAGACATGAAAATATGGGGATGGCCTGTGAAATAAGAGGCAATGGGAATAAGAGTGAAAACAAAGGAATTGTTCAAAAATACTAGATGCTATTGCATGATAATGGAAAATACCAAAACCTATGAATGTTGCATCTGGATTGCTGTCTGCCCTTCTTTGGGAGCAGTTATATGTGTTTAAAGTGGAAATTAATGAAGATAAAATTAAAACACTTGTAATGTAAAATATTACATGCTTTCTCATAGGATTGAGATGTAGCACTCAAGAGGATTAGCTTATAAAAAGTCAGATAATCCTCACTGGTGGGATAAATATAACTTATAGAAATTCCTGAAGCATGCTCTCCAGAAGCATTTCACTAAAATTAATTTAGCAATAATATTATAATTCCTTCAGACATATTTTTCAGAAGTTATTAAAGATCCATCCAAGTCATGCAAAGCATTATTTTCTAATGTACCTAAATTACTTCAAGGACAAGGGCTGTCCTAAATGATGAGAAAATAAATTTAATTGAAAGCTAGGGAAAAGAAACTTGGATAACTAATCTGCATAAGGGTTGCTGTGAGCAGTCAGGCAAGGATGTCCAGCACACACAGCTGAAGAGCTAAGTTTGGACAGTGAGAAATAACTTTAATATTGGCTTAGCAGTATCAGGAATGGACAAAATGGATGAGCTTGAGAAGATGGGGCAGTTTGTAGAACCAAGTAAAACACAGTTAGGACATTAAATAATAGTGGAACAGAAATCATGACTTGAACACAGGAGCAGGAGGGGTGGGGAGGCTCTGAAGAGAACCCCAAAGATGAATGTGCCTGAGTTGTGATGTACATTGGTGACGGGGGAAAGTGGGAAGAAAACAAAAGAAATATTCTGGGTGGAACTGGGTTGGGTTCAAATCACTTCCCAAGGTGTTTGTCAGCATACTGGAGGCTGACTCTAAATCTCATCTTTGTGTTTGAGCAGGGATAACCTGAATCCAGTAAAATCTTGGTTTTGTGTAAGTGAAAAGTAACAAGTGGCTGGAACGTGCATTTTTAGGTCAAGGGGGAAAATGTCACAGGGAAGTGTTCTGGATTTACTTGGTTGGGTGATGGATGCATAGTCTGGAAAATAGGATTTATACCAACCAACTTAAAAATATACTGCTTTATTTATCCAAAGGACAATTAAAAGGTGATTCATGAAATGTCTACATGGGGAAACACAATGTCTCTCAAAATCCAGTATTTGAGAAAAAAAAGATACAGTGATATCTAATCCTTAGAAGATGATGCTGAAAAAATCCATGTGAGAATGAAGGTGAAACCTCCTAAGCAATGAAGAAAATAATTAATATGAACAAGTGTACAAACCCATGAAATTCATGTTTACATGTATTATCAGCAAAATTGTTACTTTTCCATTAAGAAAGGGTTACAGGCATAACTAACATTATTTGCAAACTTAATAATCTTAAAATTTATTTCATAAAATAATTTGAAAGTACAACATGCACCAAATGACTTTTTGGCTTTATTTTTTAACATGCTCACAAATTTTTTGGGTAGAAATTATTTTCTTTTATGTGTCCTGAGAAATGGACTCTTTACAACAGTGTGATAGGGATGATTTAAACAGAGTTTGGACAGAGCAACAGGGCAGGTGTGAGGCTCTGAGTGCACTAAACCCATTATTGTTTATCATAGAACTGATTTTTGCAGCATATATACATATATATATTTCATATATATCACTGAAATTCAGATTACTTTTACTTCTACCCCATGGCCCAGATTCCTCAGCTGTCAGTTTAATACAGGCATTTCAAACAATGGCAAAATAATTTTTTTATAATGATTCCAAGCAATATTATTCAATTATTTTATTATTTTTCTGTTCACTTACAATACATTGACTTTGTGTGGAGTCAATGGGTTGAAAAAAATCTTTTATGCAGTGTAGAATAATTTCATGTAGGCAACAGATTCATGCTCATTTTTCCAAGTATAATGGCACTCCTCTAGGTCAGTAGAAAGCTCTCAGTCTCTTTTGAGGCAAACCTCTTGCCGAAGCTGAGGAGTGAATCCCACAACTGAGTAAATATTTTATTTTCATATATCACCACTAGCACTGTAATACAAACTTTTCAAGGTAAATAGCTTCAGAAATTGCAATTGTGATACCCAAATGCATTGGAGTCAGACTCTGCAGTGCAGAATCAAAAGTAAATAGTGAACCCTAAAGTGCTTTGGATTTCCACTCACTGTAATTTTGGTTTGACAGCTCTGGGTAAGCAGAAACTGGAGGTGCCAAGAGGCACAAAGCTGCTGTTCTACAGCCTCAACACAGATGCTAAGCCTTGTAAGTTTTTTTTTTTTTTTTTTTTTTTTTTTTTTCCAGAAATAGCGAGATTTTGTGTCTGTAGGAGCAGGATGGAGATTCAACCAGCAGCCATCAGGGCTGAAAGGTTTCTGATTAAACCCAGGACAAAAGGTGAACCAACAGCAGTCTCTTCCTTTTGGCATCTGAAGGAATAAAACCTTAGATAAGGTGTGTAAATGCCCAACTCTCATGCAGAATATTGTGGTATTAGTCACAAATCCAGCTTTGGCACTTGGATAAATGGCTTAATTTTCAGAAAGGTTGGAACATGTAATTCTTTTTTTTGCCAGTAAGTCCAGCCCAGGTCCCAGGGTGAAATGGGTTTTGTGGGAGGTGGGATTTAAAAGAGAAGGAAGGTGCACTGAGCAGTGTCCTGCTTGCCCAGGGGAAGCTCTGTGGAATTGCAACACTGTAAGAGCAGCATCAGCCCCATTCTCAGAGACTCACTGCAGTTAATGAAATAGAAAAAACAGCCCAGTATGCAATGACTAAACCTTTAATTACCTCTCTGAATGGTGGAGGGAGGCTAAAATCTGATAAACATGTTTAATTGCTGGCAATTACAAAAAAAAAAAAAAAAAGAAAAGAAAAAAAAAAAAGAAAAGAAATATTTTTGAAACACAACCGAGTATTTTGCAATATCGTTTCAACACTGTAATGACAAGTGTGCTCCTCTTAGGAAGGGGTTGACAGGAAATTTCTTCCAATTATTTTAGAGGAGCAGGATTAGACCCAGTGTTGCAAGGAATGGACACCTTCAGCAAAAACTCAATGTGGGATTGGTGCAACTTGGAAGCCTTTCTTTCATCCATTCTTTGGCTAAGGAGATCCCTGTTTGTAAGATGTGGCTTTTCCTTGGAATAACTGAGTTCTGCCAGGGAATCATGGCTTGCATTTGCAGATAAAAGCAGTCCCCTGAGCCTCAGGAGGATTTCTTGCAGGTGACCAAATAGCCATGGCTGCTATATTACTCCCCAAACCCTACAGTCCTCTCTTTATCTTTACTCAATTTCTTTACTGAATTTCTTACTAGAAAATTCACAAATTACAAAATAGTCTGAATAAATTCTTGGCAAAACTGGAAAGAAGGTTGAGATTTTCACTGATTTCTGTGTTTGGTGAGAGTAATTAATAGAAATAGAAAGGTGGTGTTGCCTATAAAATTGGCAAAATCTGAAAAAAATAATCCCCATTTAATACACGAAGGCATTGATTCAATATCCCTGAAGTTTGATTGATAATGTGACCTATCAAAATCTCATAGTGTGCCATCTAAAAGTGCATCTAATCTTACTGAAGCCAGACACAATGGATTTAGAACAGGGCTGAAAAGTTCAGAGGTTACTCAGGAGAGGGAATGAAGCATCAGCTGGTGCCACGATTTTGGGCTGTGTTTGGGAAGGAAAGGCTTGTTAAGGCCTCAAATCATTCCTTGCCTGATAACTTGAAAAATGAAATTTGTAATAGACATATAACCAGCCTGTTTTAAGTGTTTCCTGTATCACCATACCCAAGAACCTTCTGAGATCCCCATTACCTTATATATATGTAGTGTTTCAATGAAGTGGGAAAGAGCTGACATCTCCAGATGAGGTTGGAGGAAAAGGTTCTCAAATGATGAATTTACAGATGGGGAGGAAAGGTATTGAGAGATGAAGTAATATACTGAAATGTGGGCAGAGGAAAGAAGTGAATCCAGGTGTTCCTGCCCTCTCACCTGTTTTTCTCTCACAGGTGCCATTCTGCTGGGAGGTGAAATTCACCCTGCTATAGTGACAGAACCAGGATCTGCAGTCCTTGAGCTCTTTGGGAATTCAGAGTCTGTGGCTCTGCCTCTCCTTCCTTCCTCTTCTTCCTTTCTCTAGATCAAGCCCACCTTCTGTAAAGATGTGATGTGCAACCACAGCAAAGGAAGATTTTTGCATTAGACAAGGGCTGGCATTTGCAAAGGCATGAGACCCCACTCTGAAATGCAATAAGATGGAACATCTAGCTGGAGCTAGGCAGTTTACCTGGCCTCTAGAGCCCTTTACCTGGTTGTCAGGGCTTTAAAAAATAGCAGGTGGCTATTAAAAATGCCCTAGTGGTGGGTACAATTACAGGGAGAGCAGCATGGAAAGCCTGAGAAGGAGAGAATGCAGTTTGCCAGGTGTTACACTGGAGGGTCTGCAAAGTCCTTGGCAGACAGAAGAAAGGCAATGTGGCTGATGAGGTGAATTTGTTTTATGTATTTTATTCTAGGAGGAAATAAAGCTGGGAGCCTGAAGAGAAAGGGGCTGAGGAAAGCTGGAGCATGTGTCTGAGTGTGTGCCTGCTCTGTCTGCAGGGCTGCACCTGCTTGGAGGAGGCTCCCAGGGAGAAGGAGCCTGTGGCTGTGGGAAGAGTGGGCTGGGGCTGCAGTGGGACACTTAACAATGACCTGTTACATTTTATTGTGGTGTATAAGATATTTAGTATGCTCTACACTCAGATGTGATGCTGGTAAAATTTCTGTCTTTGCTTGGGCTTTTATAAGAAGGAAAAAGACTTTGTTAAATGTTACACAATGAACCATTACCCCAAGCTCAGTGTCTCTAACTTCCACTGATGAGATGACAACCTGCATGTGCCACCTCACTTTTAATTAAAAAATCACTCATTAGGAGGCCAGAAGCTTGTCTAGTGAGAGGAGTCTAGTGCAGTATCTTGACCTCTATTTGCATCTGTTCCCTGGCACACCACGTACAGAAGGCTTTTAAGTGGTGTGAACAATGAGTGCTGTGTGGAACAGTGGGGTCCAGGTTTGATGTGGTATCCTGGGCCTTGGCAAAAAACCCATAGTTGTTCATCCATATTTAAATACACCAATCTGTGCAACCAGAGGATGAAGGCCAAGTCCTCACCTGAAAACTGTCTTAAAACTGCCTCACAATGTGTTAAAATTGCTCAAAGTATTGAAAACTTTCTGTTTAATTTCTTAATCTGGGTGACTTCTCTGTGAGTGTCTCTTATCTCCAGCTAGAAAAGGTAAATGAATTTGTCCCCTGCACATCTGGATTTGTTGCTGTTGTAGCAGGAACAGCTGTGAGCTTGGACTGGTGGACTTTCAACCCCACTTATGTTTCCATCTGGGAGGACTGTGTGCCCCACAAAATAAACCTGTGCTGCTTCCCACCGGTGATGAGAAACACAGAAATTACCCCCGAGCCTCTCATTCCTCCTTGTTTAAGGCTTGGTTTTTATTTGGTTGGTTGTTTTTTCACAGAAACTGATTTTGTGGGGTACCTGGGTGCCTGTGCCACTCCAAGGTCATTTGAAACATCAGCTCACAGTCAAGCTGCTGGTGTCCTTCTTTGACAAAACATGGGTGTTGTTCCATCTATTCTGGAGTTATCTTCTTGTGCCTGCTTAGTCAGTGGGGGGTTTGCCACTGATTTTGGTAGGAGAGGCAGCACTATTCATTCTTTTCCATCACATATGTGCACATGTAGCATCACACACCTGTCCCAGCTACAAGCTCATGACAGAAGTGATGAAACACTTCTTGTAGCTTTAAAATGAAACATGATTTAAAAACAAACAAATGCAACTAAAGAAAATATGTTTGATTTTTTTTCATTTTCTACTAGTTGCTACTGACTGTTTCTAGATCCTCTCTTACTTTTGCACAAGAAGAAATATTTACCTGACACCACTGCCACACACTTCACAATAACCTGTTCAGTACAAATACCAAGTGTGTGGGGTTTAGCAAACTCTACAGCCATGAGACATTTTTATTTCCTTACATGTTGTGGAAGGTCTTGTATTTCTTTTGAAACCATAATGGAAAGAACAGATTCACAGCTTTGGAATTCATTTTTTCTTGCACTGAAACTGCCTGAATTTCATGACATTCTGACATGTAGAAAGTTCACCTTTTCTCCCTCAGGCATTGGAGAATGATGAATAACTTTGGTGGTGGGGGGGAAATCACTTTTTACTGTTATTATTATTACCTGTCTTACCAGTAAAGGCTTATATTAAATTCTGCTGCTTTTTTTAAGTTATTACTTGAGATTAGGGCTGTGAGAGGAGAAAAATGTCTGAAAATATGGTTTAGATAGAACCAAAAGCATTTAAATGAAAACCAAGTATTACCAAGGCTGGTCAAAGAAAACTTTTTCTTAAGCTAGTAATAAATTAGTTTTCTCCCATGATGGGCATATGCAATGAAAGTAAATCACTGCAAGCAGAAGGGCCAGACTTCAGTGCCTTTCTCAGAGTGATGTGGCAATAATGTCTCTCTTCATTGGAACTGTTCAGCCCCCCAAGAACACATCCAGACATGGGTGATTTCAACCTGCATCTTCAGGTCACAAGGAAAATTAACTTATATGGATGGTAGGTGGCTGGAGGTGTTTATGATCTTCTGTTCATGTTAATTTTTTTCCTCTAAAAATGACATGAACAGATTGTGACTAATTTTACACTGATTGGAAGAGTATTCTCTAGTAAATGCCCAATTTATATGTTATTTTAGAATGGTTCATTTTTGAGTAGTGAGAGGACTGAGTCCATAAGGTTGTATGTTGTCACTGGGTTTTATATAACCCAAATAAAAATGTACAGCTCTGCTGAGAAGTTATCATTAATAAAGCAGTTATGGTTAAGAATTCCCAATTATAGACAGAAACCTCTCATACTGAGTACTCTGTAAATATAAAGCAAGGACTAAATTCCTGCCCTTAGTGATGTCTAGTCTAAGACAAGAAACAGAAGCAGGAGATGTAGAACCAAAATAGTGAAGTTTTACCAGACAGACAGGGAAGCACAAGGAAATAATTAGATAAGAAGGGGCAGAGTTAAATAAAAGCCATTATATTCAGTACCAAGTGTGTTCCTATGGCTGTCCAAGGAAAGGAAACATTTCTAGCAGCATTTGAGAGAGAACAATGAGGTTTGAGGATATCTCTGGGATATAGATGAAGGCTGGCATGAGAGAAAGGGCAGCAAAGAGGGGATGAGGGCAGGCACCACAGGCTGATCCAAGGAGAGAGCTGACCTGATGATAACACAGAAAAAAATGATAAGGTGGAGTGTGGATGGGTCGTGAAGGGCCTTTCGAGTGAAGATGAATGGTGTGTGCTTGATACAGCACCAAGTTCACAGATGATTCACTGTTTTCTTTCTTGAAAGTTTAAATTTCCACATTATTTTTATTTGAATAATGCTATTGAGTACTTTTGACTTATTTTCTCGTAGTAACATTCCATTTGAAAGGCATCTATTCAGAATAATGGATGGGCTCCTTGAGCTCAATGCATTTGATGTCGTGACATGTTGGTACATTTCTATACTATCACTTACAATGGCTCAGTGCACAGGAAAGGTCATTTCAATTACTTTATATAAATTGTTTGATTGTTCCTGGGTAAAGGGCATCAAGCAGGTTGTAGTAGGCTTGAGATAGGTTATATTAATTTCCTGGAGAAAGTATTTTAAAAGCTAAAGATTGAATCTTATCCAAAGGTAGCATCTGGTAGTTGGGTTTGTTTGGAAGTGTCTGCCTGTTTAACCTGGGGTATTACACAAAAATTTCTTTTCATGCCTTTCCAAGAATAGAATTTTGGTGTGCAGAAGCTGATCCCAGGGTACATTTTCAGTGATGAACGTCCTGGAGGAAACACTGGGTGTGCTTTTTCATTCTCATGGTAGCTGTTCCTCTCTCTTCTCTGAGTGGAATGGGCAGACAACCACACAGTGATGGAATGACCTTTATTTATACCATTTTCTGCTACTGCCTAAGTGTTCAAAGTGTCTAATCATAATATGTGTGCACAATTCTACATGGAAACTACCTTTCCATCTTGTTTGGAAGCTGGAGTTTCTGTAGGTTGTCTGTACTTGCAGTATCTCAAGTAACAAATCTTTGGTAAAAGCATCTCCTTGGCACCTGAGAACAAAATCTAAAGCACCCATGAATCTCAGTTTGACCAAAGATATCTCCACTCCTATGAGCAGCAGGCAATGCTCAGAAGTTAAGATCTTTTAAAAATGGCTAACTCCCCTTAAAACAGAAATTGAAAAAAGAAGTGGAGCCTTGGCTTCCTGAGGCAGCCTATTAGCCATCTTACTGGTGCTCCAATTGCTGATAAAGTCAAAGAAAATGTTAAATGTCTTCATCTGGGTAGGACAAAGCCTGTAATCCTGAATGAAAACTTACGCAAATCTCGGTGAGAATGTGCTTGCCAGCATTTCCGTAGCTCTTGCTTTGTTCAGAGCGTAGCAATCAGCTGGAATTTATCCATGAACCCTGTTTATTAGGAGAATGGGAAAAAGATGTCTATGTGGCAGAGTTAGATAGCAGGGCACAGAAGTGCTGTATTCTTTACATGTATTTTGCATGAAAAATCTTCAAGCCATTCACGCTTTTCAAAACTGCCTGAGGAGCTTTTGCTGTCCCGACGTTGGGCAGGTAAATTCTGCTTCCCCTCACATCCTGCAGCGAAGGCTGGTAGCAATGGAAATCAGGAACACTTTATACTCTGAAAGTCCATGAGAAAGTCATTACAAGATCCTGACATTTGGAAACTTAGATGACAAAAATCAGGGGGGATGGATCCTCTTTATTTTAGGAGTGTGTCGGAATGTGAAGAATAGAAATAACCATTCCCATAATATTCCTAAAAGCAGTGGGTTTATCTTCAGCTGCTGTAAGCTGATGAAATGACACTAATTTACACAGATCTAAGGCACAGCCCTTTGAAAAGGTGAATTTGTGACCTTTCCTTGATTGCCAGACATAGCTTTGAGTACCAGAATGAAACATGCAATTTTATTGATTTTTGGCATGTACCTTCTTCTTTCTGGACTTCCACACCACCCCAAAAGCAGAGAAACTCCTTCAATAAAAGTTTTTGAAATATAACAAGACCAAGAATCTTTTCCTTTTGATATTTGCTTTTAGAGGGGCTTATATATAATCCCTTTTAAATTACTGTGCCTATGGAAGTTTGCATGATAAGGCACCTTATAAATTAGACTGTATTATGTTGTATTGGATGTTGAAAAATGAAGATATATTGGCAAGATGATATCTTATAATTAGGGTTTGGTTTCACCATCTAAGTGTGAGTGTTGGCTGCTCCTCAGCCTGAAAGTTCTGCTCTCTGCCTAATGTACATCCCTGCATCTTAAAACTCCACATATTTTTAGGGATGGCTTCCAGCATGCAGTGCTTGATTAAGTATTATACTTGATGAAGTATTATATTTTTTTGACAAACAAAGGCTGCATATTAAATTAAATGCAAGACTTTCAGAAACAAAAGCCTAAAATTAGGGAGGTTTTTTTTCAAATATTTGTGTAGGGCCCGCTACAGAAGAGCTGGACACCATATGATGCTGCCTTTAGATCCTATTGAGAACTATTGACCTATCAGCACTGGAATCCAGGTGATTTTATTGCCAAAATATATAGCAAGTTGACCAATACTGGTGACCAAATGGCTTATCTGAATCAAAGTGAGAGTTTCTGGTTCAAGTTCTGTCCATGTGCAGGCATTTAGACAATTTTTTTCTATAACATTTCAGTATAATTGTATATTTTACATACAATAGTCCACGACCATTTTAGGTATCTGACCACTTTCAACTGAGGTTTTTTGTAAGACACAGCTAGAGATGAGCAGCAATATAAAGGAAAGAAGAATACCTCATAAAGTATGAAAAATGGTAGAGGATTTTGGAGGCCACAGATGTCCATTCTCATGCAAAGTGGAACCAGTTTCGAAATTGGGTTAACTTAATAGGCTGTGAATTATACAAGCTCTTTAAGTTAATCTGATTTCATAGCCACCTTAGCGTATCCACACTTAACTGTCTGAGGACCAGAGCACAAGGCCTTTGAAGTGTCAGATGAGGTGGATATTGCTGCAAATTTCCATGCCATCAGGGGACGTTGCTGGTGGTGTCTGCTCCTGAAAGGTATTTGAACCTCAGACTATGACATGAATGGGTTGGTTCAGAAAACGTCACTGCCAGCACTCGTCCTCTTGGAGTGATGACAAATGATTATGCTGTTTCTTTCCATTGTGAGCACAGTTCTCTCTGATGTTATTCCATCCTCTTTGCTATATCACAAAGATCATTCAATTTCTGATTGAAGTCCCTGGCATCTCACTTCCAATGCCCTGCGGCATTAACACATTGCATGATTCTGTTTCAACATCCTTTGCTTCTTGGCAGAGATTTCCTTCTATATTCCAAGCCTAGACAGTGCATGAAAGGATTTCTGAGCTTTTATACAACAGTCTTGGCTGGTTTTTTTCCTCCTCCTTTTTTATTTATTTAATTTTTTTTAGGCAGTGACTAACTGGTCTTTCTCCCCTTAGCTGTAATGAAGACATGAATTACACAGAGGTTACCTGAAGGTAAATGTCCCTGTGGGATTCAACACAAATGTTGCCAGAAATGAAACATTTTTGTACCAGATTCCTTTTTTGACAAATGGAAAATGTAAAATCTCTGATTTCTTTTATCCCAGTTCAACTGAAACACAGGACACGTGTGTGTGCATATACATATGTGTAGCTATATGTATATATGCAGCCCCACACACACTTCTGCAATTAAACTTTTCTGCAAAGACACAGTATTTCTTTAAAAAAGTATTTTTTGTGAGATGCAGTTTTCTTTGGGAAAACTGACTCTTCAAGCCTTTTTGTACCTGTTCCAAGCAGAAAAACAGCCTGGCTTGAAACTGCTTGGAAGGCATTTTATACCAGTCCAACCAAAAAGACTGTGTTTCTAAAGAAGTAGTGTGCTCAATTCCTGTCTCTGGAAAGAGTAATAAATTTACAAGTACTCAAAAACCTCTGAAATAACCACTTCTGCCTTTCCTAGCCTAATACAGAGCACATTAGATAATGAAAGTAAACAGAAAATGCACGCAGCAATATTTCCTGTAGCACATAACTGCATCCTCACCTAAATGTTAATCACAAGCCGATACTTGCCTACATAAATCTAATCAGTTTCCTTCAGAATTGCATGAGGAGTGACTCCTTTCATCTGCATGGGAAAACATCCAAATCAAGTATCACATTTGTGTCCTTTAATAGCTCTGTTTTCTCTGAAATACACAGTAACAGGCTCTCCACTTCTCACAAGAGTCCTGATAGCAATACCATTGTGCTCATTTTAATTTCCTCAGCATCTAGCTGTGGTGGCAGGAGGATGTTTAAGTGCCTAGACATATATCCTGCCAGGTACTGAGGAAATTCACCTCAAAGAAGGTGTTTTGACACCACACACACCTGGGTGCTGTGTTGATATTAGGTGTGATGAGATAGAGAAGCAGGACTTTCGGCTGAGGTAAACCAGTGTAGCTCCAATCAAAAGGAATAATTCTTGTCTGCTGAATATAAACAGTGTAACACAGTTGTGTTGATTGCTCAGGGGGGGCTTTTAAAGCAGGAGAGGTAGATAAAACTGAGGGTTTGAGTTTGATCAATAGTTTTGTGAAACTTGTGCCCCATCCATCACGTGGGTGAGGGGGTGAGAGATTACCTGCCTGCTAGGCATGGCTCTGCTCACCACCATGCTCCTCTGCAGTTTTGGGTGCCTGTTTTCCACAGCACCATGTATGGCAGAGGTGATGGTGGAATCCATCACATTTCTCCCCAGCAAACTCCAACTTCATCCTGGTGAGGGCAAGCCCCAGGTGGAAAAGGGGCCACCTGACATCCCTTGGGTTGTGTAACTGCTGCAGGTCCCAGCCTGTCTGCACCCAGCTGTAGGCACCTGGGAACTTGGGGGATGAACAGGAAAACATCCATGGATGCTGGGAAGAGGAACTTGGCTTGTGAATTCCTTTGATCTCAACAGAGTTCATTTTCAAAAAAAAAAAAAAAAACAACCAAAACTGGACTCCAGAGCCTGTGCTCTGTCCAAGCCTGCAGAGATCTCTGTCCCCTTCCTACATCTGGTTTTCAGTCTCTGCGTCACTTTCCAAAATGGGAGAGGAGCACAGCTTCAGAGGAGGAATCACTACAGAAAAATGCTGGTTTTCTCCATATCATGGCAATGAAAGCCCTAAAGGAACTACAGAAAGCAACGAGAGATGTTTTGTTGGAGGTTTTATTTTCTATCAAACATTTTTTTAATATTATCTCATCTCACCCAGGCAGGCAAAAATAAAACTAGAGTTTTTACATTGAGCCCAGGATGAAACTTAGCAGAGAATTTAACCTAAAATAGAATGAGAAGTGTTCTGTGCATCTTTTGTTTCACAGATTTAAAAGTTATGTGGATTGGCTGCTGCACGTTTTTTTTTCTTGTCAAAGTCCCAAAAAAGCAATTATGTAAGTCCTCATGAGTCATCAGCATTGTTTGGTTTTATAAAATGAAAATGCTCTACCAATGAACTGCCTCTGAGAGTGCAAAAGAGCATATATAAAACTCAGTCTGCTTAATTATAGCTACTGAACACCAATTTTGTTATTGAAGAAAATTAAAGTTAAGGCTTATTCATGTGTAACTAAAACCGTGTTGTTGAACAAGCTCTAATAAACCACTGAAGGCAAGATAAACTTTAACAGAAAACCTGCTTTACTTAATATTTACCAGATATTGTTATTCCCAATATCTTTAAAGCTAAAGTGCCTTAAATCTAAACTCCAACTTTCCGCTCTAAGAGAACTTGGAAGAGGTCATGTTTTGAGCATATGTGTAAAACAGCATTCCATAATTGATTTATTAACATATGAGGTCATATTTATGATTTTCTTTTTGAAATATATGAAAGCAAGTTATAACTGTATAATCCTGTATGATCTATTCAACAAAAATCTGCTTCAAAAGTCCAAGAAAAGAGTAAAAGGGGGGATGGGGAAAAAAGCAAGAAAGCCAATAGAGTGTATTTTGTGATGGCTAAAGGTTATTCTCCACAGGACAAATTAATGTAATTTGTACTTGGTAAGGATCACACTGGATGTTTTATTTGCATTCTTTCACATCTCAGGAGAGGTGTTGCTAAATAACTCCAAATGGGGAAAAAAAAAGAAACGAAAAGAAAATAAAAAAAGGAATAATTTCTATTTAAGTGCAAACACTGCAGTTTTCAGCCAGCAATGTCATAGCACCTATGGGACTCAGGAACACCACCTTAAGAAGAGTCTCAGGACATTTTAAAAAAAATTATTTTTTTTTCTCCCCCATCTGCGGAGCCTTTTTTTCTGCATACAATTTCTGAAATGCGAAGCACATGCCGGGTTTCTCTGCCGCACAGGTCCCTCCTCGGCAGCCCCTGCTCGCTCTCTATCAAAGTCAGAGCTGCCTTTGAAGTGCAGCCTTGTGCCGGAGCCCTGCGTGCTGCCGGGCGGAGCCGCTCCCGCCCCGCGCCTTTCCCGGCGCTGCCCCGGCTCTGCGGGCACCCACCCCGGGCTGCTGCTGCCGTGCTCGGCTGCTCCAGCCCCGCCGGGGCACACGGCCCGGCTACAGGTGGTCCTGCTGCTCCTCCGCGTCTGGCTGCGATTTAGCTGCCATTTGGAGGTTCAGGTCCGCGGTGCTCCCGAGCTGTGACCTCTGGGATCACCCCAGCTCCCACCAGTCGTTTCCATGTGCTGGCTTTCCCAAGGCTGTGCATCATCTGGGCTTCTGCTTTATTCTGGGATGATGTTACAGGAAAACAATGAACTTAGCACGTGATTTTTTCAATATTTTTTTTAAATTTTTTTTTAGCACACGACTCTGAACGACGAGATTCCTTGAAGGTGTTCAGCGCGGTATTGATGGAATTGGAGATCATCAGAAGTGGGCACTGACACCCAATCAGAGCACGCCCTGTGCTAATCTGGGTCTCCAAAATTGATCTGAAAATGCCCCATCCACACTCCTGGAAGGGCAGATAAGTAAAGTCTCCTCAGCCTCCTAAAGCCTCCTCTCTCCTTGTCACAAGCTTCAACACCAACCCGTGTTGGTTCAACACCAATCTCCTTCACCTGCTCAGCCTTTTGGGAACCTGGTGCTCAGGGACTGTTTTCCTTCAGAGGCAGCTCGGGGTGGCCCTGAGTTGCAGACTCGATGGTGTCCCAGGGCAGTCCCCCAGGGAAGTGACAAGAGTCCCCCTTGGGCAGAGCTGCTGTCTGGAATGCTGTTTAATAGGCTTTTCTTGGGCAAGCTGGGACATGAGTCCCACACGTAATATGAACTGGAGTTCATCATTTCATACAAACAACCCTGTCTCTGTTATGATCCACTCTCAGAGGCTGATGATAGACTGAGCTCCATAAAACAAAAGACAGAGGGAAGGAGAATATTAAATGAAGGGGGGGGAAAGTGATTTTCTCCAAAAATATAGCAAAACCCCCTGAAATCTGATGGAGGGTGTTACACCAGCTGTACAGTTGATTAAGAATAAACACTAAAAAATTTGTGGGGTTTTAAACTGTTTTAATAATTAAAAAGAATTATTATCATTTATTTACCAGCAAAATTAAAGATTTTATTTCAGAAAACTCATTTTAAGTACAGAAAAGTTTCTGTGCAACAGCCAAACTATTTAGGAGTTTTCTTGATTGTGTAATCTTCCACTGTGGAAACAATTAATAAAAATCATAACTGTGCATGTCTATTGAGATGTTCAATGATTTAATTCCAAGACTTAGCTGTTTCCAAGAGATGCTTTTTATTCTTAGTTATCTTGCCATTTCTGGAAGATACTTTGCTGTTGGTCTAAGCCCAGCTTATTTGTTGGTTCCTAGAGAGAATATTGTGATATGTTAAGATGTTTGTGGGCACTTCAGTTCCTACCTTTCTATCCTCTTCTGTCCTATCTTTTTTAATCTTCTAAGGTGCCATCCACTGTTCAAATTAACCACAGCTTTAGACAGAGGAAAGTAAAACTTACATAGATACTGGTGCTACATTTTTTGGTATAAATTAAGAGTCCTAAAACATGAGCAGCTGGGACCTGACATCCCAAGAGGGGCTGAGCTCCTGGGGGGAACCCATGGACTGGACTGGGGATGCTGCAGCCCCAAAGCTCACCTTGGAATCAGCTCCCACCTGAAAATCTGCACCCATCCCAGGAGCTGGGCTTGGCACAGGCAGTGAGTGCTGGGATCCAGGCAAGGCCTGGGGTGGTTTTAAATCCAACCCTGTGTGCTCATGGCAAGTGACAAAGCTAAATCTTATCCAGAGCTTCTGCAGTTTTTCTTGAGATGGTACAGTAATCATGGATATCCTCTTTGAAGAAAAAGTGCTTGTTTTTTAAAGCTGTTTGTTGGCCTGTCGCAAAAAAAAAAAAAAAAAAAAAAAAAAATTGCTGTGGGAAAAAGATCCTGACAAAAAAAAAAAAAAAAAAAAAAAAAAAAAATTGCTGTGGGAAAAAGATCCTGACAGACACATAAAAAATATTTCAAGTTGTGTTATGCTGTAATTATCCTCCTGGAGTTAGACATTCATATAATTTTGGTATGACATTGTGCTAGAAAACTTTCTATCCCTGTGATTTTCATAGAGTTGTTATTTTCAAAAGAACCAGCATATATTTATCCCCTGTCCTCAGACTGTTTTTTTTAATCACTGATGAAATGAGTCACTGATGCATTAGAATGGAAATAAGTTCATTTTGTGGGACCCTGTGCTCTTGAGAATCCTTTAAATGTCTAGAAATTCACAATATCATAGAAGGGTTTGGGTTGGAAGGGATCATTTAATGATCACCCAGTTCCAATCCCCCTGCCATGGGCAGGGACAGTTTCAACTGATTTTTCCCACTTCCCATGGGAAGGAACTGTGTCACTGCACGTGTGGCAGGGTCTTTCAAACACATGGCCCTTGCTGGTGGAAGGGCTACCCCAGGTAGTGTCTCCCACCTAATGTACCTCTTCCACAAGGAAATTTGTTTTCTCATTTTGTTTATTCTTGAATTCCATCATAAGATTTATTTTCATTCTGAACTGAAGAAAAAGAAAATATTTTTTTGAAAATTCAAATTTCTCCTGAAACTAAACTGCTGCTTTCTTGTCTTTCCTACTGGGTTTCTGTTCCTTTATGGTGTTTGTTACTAGCCACTGTTGAGCAAAGTGTTAGAGAATATGATTCCACAGCTAATTCAGCATGACAGTTCTTGCATGTCTCATTCTGTTTAAGAAACCTTCAGCCAATTATCAAATACAAAATAGACTTTTTTTTTCTCCCTGGTCTAATGACATGGAATATTATTTTAATTGGGACTAAAATAATTGAGAGTTTGTATATTGCATGTTAATGTCAAGGACAGATCAGATTCTTTTCTATTTTGTGAGGCCATGATAAACAGTTCAGAACAGCCCTAACAGCATTGTATTTTCAGACACATCAGCCATAAAAATGATGGTAAAAAAGCCATTATGGTTTCACAGGAGTACAGGGAGGGTTGCACGTTTTATTATGTGGGGCATGAACACCCCAAACATGGAAAATATTTTGCCTGCCTGTCTTGTGGCTAAGGTTTGTCAAAGATCAGGATTGGGATTCTGCTCCTGTGATACCACCAAGCAATACTCTGCTTTATGCTACGTGGCCCATTTCACCCTCAATTGTGCTGTGTGTTTTTAGAGGCTCAACCACACCTTCCCATTGGGAGAAATATTTTCCCAGTCGTTGGCACTGCAGGAGATGTCTAATTGGGGAGTAGAAGGCTAGATCCAGAGCTGTCCTCCTGGGCTGCCTGGAATTTCAGGCAATTCTCTGGAAATAGTTCAGATATTTGTTTGTCTGTTTGTGCATTCTCCTTATCTCCTGAAGTTACAGAATGCTAATGAGTTGTGTTTCTATTTATAGAAAATAAAACATATGGGAAAAGGATTATGTCTGTCACACACTGCCAAGCTGATTTCATAGAGTGGCAGTTCTACAGGGAAAGTTTCACTTCCAGTACTCCTGGGAGGTTGAATTTAGGCTCCAAGCTGGAAAGCCTGGGTTCCCATCCCTCCTTCTGCAAGGCATTTCCAGTTCCTCCCCTTCATCTGCAATGTAGTTGGTTTAACTACACTTCCCTGCCCCACTCTGGGTGCTGCAGGGCTAACTAATGTGCAGAAAGTCCTTAAGATTCTTGGATGTAACTTTTGTTTGTTGTAGCTTTTCTCAGAGTAGCTTTAGGAAGGGACCTTCACACTAAAGTAAAGTCTTAAGGTTTTCTCAGTGTAAGGTCACCCCTGCTGGGGTATCTTTTGCTGAGATGGGCCTGTAGCATCGTTAATAGGTTAATTTTGAGTAGCCATTCAATCTCTACAGAAGCTCAACGTGATTTTCATCAGTGGTGTGTCATCCAGGCACCCCTCAGTGACACCTCACTGTGGTACAGGGCTCATGAAAAGGGGCTGTCTGGCACAGAGTGGGCACAGCCCTGTAGAAACTGAGATACTCATTACTGGCTGCTCATCTGGGAAAGAAGCTATTGCTCCATGGAAGATCCAAGCTTAAGTGTTTCCATGTTTGGTTTGGTTTTTTTTTTCTTACCCTTCTTCTCCTTCTCTCCCTTCACCATTTTCTAGGTGTCTATAAGTTAGGAAAGAAGCTGCAGCTGGGCTTGCATAGATTTGAGCTTGGTGCATGATGAAATAAGCAGCATTTTCAGAAAGAAATTCACTCTGAGAAGAGCTTTCCTATCATATGGAATTGCCACTGCATTTGAACTTTTACTTCTGCTTGTGCAGCCAAATCCCCCTCCTGAGCAAACTGGAAGAAACATATTTTGCACAGGGGATCTCTGCAGACTCCAGCAGGGTTCCAGCTACAATTTTAAAGGAGTAGCAACAATTGCTTCTCCTGCACTCTCCACAGAGAGAGGATTTTGTCCAATGGATCTGCCATGCACCCACCTGCCTGTTCTGGAGGCTTATTTATTTTCAAGGCAGGCAATGGTGCCTGCTCCTGGTGCTGAGTGCTCCTTCCCAGTGTCTGGAGAGATTTCCTTGCCATGCAGACAGCCTGCTCCAGAGTCCCCCTCCTTCCTCTGCCCAATCATTAACATAAATCATAACCTAGCAGATGAAAAGAAATTTCCAGTCTTTGTGATCTCCTGCCAGAGTTCTCCCAGTTTTTTCTCAGTTTGGGAAAACAAATGTGCATTGCAGCATGTCCCGAGGGTTGGCAAAACAGGGCTGTTACAGACCAAGAAGAAGAATTCCGAACAGGAGGTGCTGCTGGGGCCCTCAGGTGGAGCTCTGGGGGCTCCCTGCAGGGCTGTGGGGCAGGACAAGCTCTGCCAGCTGCCACACTGCTGGGCTGGCACAGACCTGGCAGGGGACGATGGGCTGGAGTCTTCCTCACTCTCTCCATGGGCGCTGGGGGCTGCCCAGAGCATCACAGCCCAGGCAGCACCCGCAGAGCTTGTCCCATCCTCTGGCACATCCCTGGCATCAGTGAGGGCGAGGAAAGCTGCCCTGGCAGTGGGGCAGGGGCTGCTGTCCCTGCTGTCACCCCGTGGCACCGCTGCCTCCTGTGGGCTCCTGTGCTGAGACACCTCGCACATTGGGATTTTAGGCTCTTTTTTTTTTTCCAAAGAAGTGTTGTTTTCCAGACTGCTGGTAATCCTGCTGTGCAGTCTAGAGGGGCACAGGCCAGGCTGTAGCTGTTTTTGAGCTGTGATGTGATAAACAAGATATGATTCTAAGTGCAGGGACTTGGAGAGGAGGTGATTTTTTTCTAAGAGGGCTTCAAACAAAGAACACATTTCCAATAATCCCCCGAGAAGTGAAATCACTTCTAAAATGCTGTCAGAAGTCAATAAAAAGTTCAGGTACCCTGATAAAAATGAGCAGCTTAAACCAGACTTGCAATATGAAGCAGAAAAGCTTCACCTTTCCTCATCACACCCCCTGCTTTGCTTGTGCAAAGATTCAGTGACTCTGTGTAAGAATTTGTTTGCCACAGTCTCTGCCACTGCAGGACAGGATATAAACTCACTGCTTACGAGTTTATATTCTGGAAAATTTGACTTTGGTGCAATCAAATGATCACATCTCAAGGTCACTAAAGGCAGATAATAAATGAATAGCTGTCTTCAGCCCTTCAGCACAGCACAATTTTAATACATTGATCCAAGCCCATATGGTCTTATTTTATTGTTCCTAACTGCCAACTATATTGAATTTTGAGGTGGATTTTTGAAATGGATATGGCTTCCAAATTTAGTCTCCTCAGGACTTCAACTTTGCTGTTTGAAATTTTATCTTTATTTGAATTTTTTTATGAGGAAAATACAAGTCATGTGACACTTTTTTTGTTTTTTTTTTTTTTTTTTTTTTTTTTTTTTTTTTTTTTTTTTTTTTTTTTTGTTTTTTTTTTTTTGTTTGCCAGGCATCCTCCTTCCCAGGACGGGAAATCCAGAGGAGTGCCCCTCTGCAGTTTTGTGTCAGAGTTTTCCCCCATTTTTTCCCTCAGGATATTATTGAGTAGAACATGACTTGAACAAAATGATGCCAGGTTTTGTTCATCTAGAGCATGCCTTGATTTGTGCAAGTTTTATTAAATTCCTCAGATCTCCACTCTCTGTGCTTTTTTGGGCATGGCATAATCTACCAGCAACAGAATTTCTCCTGTCCACTACTACATGAAAACCTCAATATTTCAGGTTGTGGGATGCTCATAGAAGATCTGTTGAGACCAGTATAGCTGATATTACTGAATTATTTCAGTTTTAAAAGCTAAATGAAGATTTACATCATGGACTGTTGTCCCACTTAGAATCTTTGTGGTCTTGTGTCTCTTTCAACCCAGCACTGGGGTGTTACAGAAGCAGCTGATATCTGCCTCCATGGGAAAGAGCCAAGCTTTTAATCTAGAATATTAAACACAAAATCAGGTTTCTGGGGCAGTGATAGTTGTTATGATTTGATCTGCCATGATAGGCTCATAGCCTGAGTGGCATCTTGAAGACTTCTGTAATATGAACAATAATTATGAAAACACAGACAAAAATATATTTGCTGAAAAAATCTGCTTTCAGGGCTTGTCGCTGAATTTGTAGGAATTCCTTGAAAAAGTAAATACCAAAGGAATTGTGAACATAGTAAAAAAGAATAATTTAAGGATTCAGATGAATGTTTGTGGGAAGCACATTACAGTTTCTTTCAGCTTTACAAACTGGATTACATGAGTAATCTTCAAGTAATATAAGGATAAATCAATTTTTTGAAAAAGCCCCCAATGGTTTAGGTATCAGCAGGCTTTCCCTTGCTAGCAGGCATGCATTTGTTTCTGGCCCACCTCTCTTGCAGAGTACAAAACACAAGGAAAATCCCACTCTTTCTCTAGGCCCAAATTTGCTGTAATCCTGATGAATATGCATTTTTGCATGTCACTCCAGGATGCTGAGATGCAAGTTTAGATTCCCACCTTCCTAAGCTGAAACACCGACACTGAAGCGTTGTCTCCTGCTTGTGCTATGTGAATATAACATCTGAATTTCCCTTTTCCAAGAAGTCCCCAGGAGTGAGCTGCTACTCAGACCTGTCCCTCAGGTTTGGCAGTGCAGGGATGTAGAAGTTCTGCAGATTCTCCTGTTTTCCTGTGGAGTTTGGGCTTTCAGCATCTCCCATCAGAGCCTGGAGCAGTTCCTCTCGTGATTCCTGCCTAAGGCTGTGGGAGTAAAGCCCTTCCAAATAATTCTGAGGATTTTGGGGGTATGTGAATAGCAATGGATGTGTGAAAATAGTTCACATTCTGTAAGTGCAGATGCAGTGGTAATTAATTATTAGGAGTGCTGTGGCTGCTTGACTGTGACTCCTGTGCTTCTGAAGAACCACTTTTGAGCTACTGGTCTATTCAATTAATACGAAAACATGGCTCAGATTCAGGTAGGTAAAGTTTAATAGAACTATTTCAATGAACACAGAATTAATAATAAATTCCTCTTACCCCTTTCTTAGGTGCACAATTAGTTTAGTGGACAACTGAAAAGACATGGGGGTCTTGAAAATGCAGGAATAAGGTTGTGTTAAGATGTGACTAAATATATCTGTATCTCAGTCCTGAATATTTAAAGCCTGATTTGATAAATGATACCATTTTTAAAATAATTTTTAAATTTAATTTTTAACCTGTTCTTTCAGAAGCTGTCACACATTAATTGAAACTATGCTCTTTGAAAATTAAGGTGCAATGCTGAGTGCTCCATTTTTATGTATGTACATCTAAGACTTTGGTTCAATAAGACATTCAGTCTTTGAGGCACTTACTCAGGTTTGTAAAATAACATAAAAAAAAAAAGTGAGGTAAAAGTTAGTCCAGTTCTGAAATAGCTTTTAGCTTATGCACCTGTTCTTTACACACACACACACACAAAAAAAAAAATCTAAATTTTAATTAGTGATTTGGCATGGTCTGCTCTTCTTAACTAGCAGTGTCTTTTATTTCTTCATCTGACAGCCTCCTCACCCCCAGGGTATGGTGGAAAATGACTCATTTTCATATAAGGTAGAGGAGTTTAGTGAATATATGACCTGCAGTTTTTCCTATTTTTTTCTTACAATATAATGTACTTTGATGCATTTCAAAGATAATCTGCCTGACGCTTAGCATATTCCTGCTTAATTACAGCATATCTCGAGATGATTTACTATACCCAGATAATTCTGAAACAGTTTTGCTATGGAGGGCATGCACACCACAGACAGCTGAATAATGAGTCAAAGAGTTCATGGGGGAAATTACATGTGTATGGGGAAGTGGGCAGGGCTGGCACAGGAAGAGTTACAAATAAAAAGAAATAAATAACGTTCAGTGACGAGTTTCAGTGTATTCTGGCTAAATCTCAATTATTATTTCAGAATGGCCCCACTTCCAGCCTCTCAAAGGAATGGGTGATGAGCAGCACAACATCTCTAAAATACTCTGGAGAAATGTCCACGCTTCCTCCCTTCCTTTTCCAGTTTTATATCTTAATATCCTAGTAAAACACAGATCTATTTTGAGGCCAGAGAAATCTGGAATAGCATTTTGGCTCTTTGTTTGACCATATGTGTTAAAAATTCCAGTGACTCCCTCCACACAAAATTAGCCTGGAATGAAGTGATCAGTGCTTGAGAGCATTTCAAAGCCTGAGAAGCAGACCCAGACCTTTAAGGCCAGATGAGAACTGTGGGATCATCCAGGCTGACCTCCTCTATAACACACATTGGAGACAACTGGAAATAAAAATGCACCTCTTCACCCTTTCCAGAAATGCTGGGGCACATCAGCCCAAAGCAGGTGGAGGGCTCCCACGGGCACCACAGGCTACCTCAGAGCCACCAAGAAATCCCAGGGTCTCTGTGCCAAGCCATGCAGGTGTTTCCATTCACAAACATTGGAAGAAAACAACAAGGATTAAGTCATTTTGAGGGGACAAAAGCTTTCTGGGAATTTAGAATTCCCTCGGCTGAGATAATGGTCATATTTATTTCTGATTTATTTTTATTTTAGCTAGTAGAGTTGTGGGGACTGGGTCAACATGACCTATTTATTTTTGGAATATTTTATTCTCTCTAGGAATTAACTTATTTCCACCTCTCCAGTCAAGTGTTAGCTTGGCAAAAGAGTCATCTGTAAAATTTGCTGCACATCTGCAAATATCAAATGTCCACGAACAGGCAAAAGACTCACTCCACTTACTTTTTTTGTCAGATGGTTTCATTTAGAACCCAAAGGGTCAGGAGTCACAGCATGACCTCATCAAATTAGACTCAACTGAGAGAGGTGTTTAGCACAACAAAAAGGAAGTAATCTGAAGGACATTAAATGCAAATGAGACTGCCATGTGCAAACTTCAAAAACACCTGATCCAAATGAACAGTGTTGACGGGGGTCGAAGGGGTGAGAAAGAAGGTTTCATATTTTGGTTGCTTTTTTCCGAGGGCTATCAGCAATATTACATCCTGTAGGGTTGGCTGAAAAATCTCACAGGTATGTAAATATTTAAAATTAAAAATACCCATTGCTATTTTTGCCAGGAGAGAATATGTCAGTATTTACTGGTGGAAGTTTGGTGGACTTGTTGATCAAACCTGGTATCAACCCTTTCTCTGGTAGTAAGCCTTTCTTTTTTAGTGGATTTGTTACTAAAAAAAGCATTTTTAGAGTGTGTTCATTATTGCTTGAGTCTCATTTTTAATCTTGAACACCTAATCGAAGAATTACAAGGAAGCCTCAGCTCCTGATCGTCCTTTTATACAGAGAAGAAAAGGCTTGTTAGAAGGTTTGGAAAGTATGCACATTTTCCCTTCAGGACATTAATGCATGCCCCCATTGGCTGAGATGTCTTTCAGCCATGAAGGCAGTGGGGCAGTGAAGGTCTTGTTATAATGGAACCAGGCTATTTCCAGATAATGTGAGTCAGATTGACTTCAGGGATAGATCTGCTCTCCAGATGTTGGGTAGAGTCAAGTGGAGCAGGGAGGCAGAGATGGCAGCTAAGTATAAGGAGAACCTCAGAATAAATATGGAAGAAATGCTGTGTCTGCAATGAGCAGTGCAGAGATTTCCAACACTGAGCCAGGGAAAAATGTGATCAACAAATATTTGTTGCTGACAGACACAGGGATGTCTAAGTGTATTGAGAAGTGAGCCAGTGTTTAAAAAGGGAACAACACCGGGACTGAAAGCAGCACTTTGTCAAAGTTCAGGATCTGACTACATCCATAGGACTGCAAAGATTGGAAAGCAATTGAAAAGGCTGGTAAACACAGAACTGTACTTGCTCATAGACCAACTGTACTTGCTCATAGAAATCCAGGTCCAAATAATAGAGTGAATGCAAGAAGTGTTGTTCAGACAACTTTAGGTACGACAAGAGCTGGTCACAATCCCAAATATCGAATCCAATGATGACAGAAGGCAGTGGAAGCTCTGTCAAGTGTTAGGGCAGAGGGAGTGGTCTTGTTTCTTCATGTTTGACTCTATTCATCTTGTTTGGTTTGCATGCCTACAGCCATCAGATCAAAATTAGCTGTCTAAACAAGTAGCCAAGCTCAGCCAAGCTCAGTGCTACACAAATTGGAATTTGTGATGGACAATCTTTAGACAGAAGAGTATGGGATGATGGGTGAGATGTTTGTGAGCAGTTGCCAGGCAGGCTGAGAGATGACTGCTCATGTAGAAAGAAGATTATTTTATTCAGTGATAGGAAGGTGGACAGATGGCATTGTCCAGGCCCATCCTTTCAGGAGTCTCTTCCCAACCTCAGTGCTCTCTTTCTAGCCAGGGTGATCACAAATGAATCCTTGTGCCCCGTGGAAAGCAAGCCCCAAAAGAAGGGCAGCAAAGGAACAACTTGTGTTCCTCCAGCAGCCTGTGGAAGGTGCTGCTTTTATTCCCTTTAGCATGGAGCAGTTTTTCCAGAGGCCACTGAGCCTTCCTTCGGAGAGGCTGCACTCATGGGAACGAGACCAGCCCCACGATCAGGTGTCATTTTCTTAACCCGGCCAGTGGGTCTTATCTCTGGATCAGGCCAGCTGGCAGCAGGCTGAGGTAGCAGGGGATCTGTACACTCAGGCACACTCACTCTGGGTGTGGGGGCTCACATCTGGCTGCAAGATGCTTTGAACACTTTGTCGGACAAAGGCGCTTGGTCAAAAGAGGTCAGGGCAGGTTCAGTTGTACTGCCAAGGGTGAAAACTGTAGTGAAAGTCAATAAAGGGCTCTCATGGCTTCTAGTTTACCCAAATAAGGGGAGAGAAGAATTGTTAACATAGGGTTTTCACTTACCTTTTCAAGGTCATAGGAAGGTTAGCCCAGCTTCAAATTGCTGCATAAGCTTGAAAGGAAGAATGACAAAACGTGGATTAGGAAAATACATGGTCTTATTTTTAAAAGGTTGTTCTACTGAAATTGCAGAGGATGGTGGTCACCAGGAGGGTGAAGTGCAGGCAGGGTGTGATGAAGGCTCAAAATTCTGCAGCTTGAGCATTTTTCTACATGTTTTGAAAGAGGGTGTAGTGACAAGAAAGATTTTGATGTTACAGCTGGGTGAACTTCAGTTACATGAAAGATGTATATTTTTAATGGTGTTGGTGATTATCTACAGGCAAAAATCAGCAGGAAATTTGAGGGGTCTGTAGCTTGATTGTTTCCTGGAAGCTCTAATTTAATTACAGAAGAAGTCATTCAGCATACTACACGGCAGGTTGATGAAATCCTATCATTGAAGATGATCTGGTAGAGCTTCTGGATGCAGGAATCTGTTTTTTAAGCTCCCCTTTTTATACAAAGAAAAGCATCCTGGACAGTCACCTGAGCCTTGCAAAACATGCTGGGGCACTTCAGTTCTGCCTTTAGAGACAGAGAGCAGAGCTGACTGTGGCAGGCGGTGAATGAATTTCCAATTTTAGAAGAAACTAATTTTACTGTTTACAAGTCATGTTTCAAACGAACAAAAAACCACTTGTGTGTAAATTACTCTTTCTGTAACATGATTTTTCAATACTTCCAAAGACACCTGTAGGGTTTCACGTCCAATCCCATGATAAATTAATAGTGGCTGGTTGTCCTAACCCAACAAATCATCTTCAGGCAGTTCAGCCTCTGAAAAGCTAATGTCAATTTACAGTAAAAAATATTCTCTTTCATACAGAAATAGGAATTGGGGGAGTGGGGGGGTGGGAGGGGGTATCAGTTTATAAATCAAGGACTGTGAGCACCTCAAATGTTCTTCAAATATTACACATGGAAAAATATCAGGGAGTCTCTGTCATTTTTGCCTCTTCCACCTCTGGCTGTGCCAGTTGTTGATACTGTGTTCCCACTGACTGCATCGTTGTTAAAAATAATAATACAAACAGAGATTTCAAAGAAACTCATGAACAAATACTTTATGGTATTTACAAGGTACATTTTTATGAGTTGATTTTTCTTCTCTTTAAGCAATTCTTCATCTGTATCTAGTAAAATCCTAGATGAGAAACAGTTTACTAGATATAGAATATTAAATACAAATATTGAGCAGTCATAATAGATAAGTCTGAATAGGCCTTTAAAAGAAACCAAAGAAGCTTTCATATAAACAGCTAGAACAAATACATGAAAATTTGGGGTTTCTTAATAAAATGTACTACATATGTGTGTAGTTAAGAAAATGTCTACAGTCACATGCACGTATGTGTGAGAATAAATAAATATATATATATTTGCACTTACATAGTTCAGCTGTACATGTATACACATATTTTATATATTTATAACATCTGTTTATTATACTTATATATGCTTTTCAGCACTATTACACTGTTTCAAACTGTTCAAAACCAAAACTGCTTAACACAAAACTCTAATACTGCAGCTGGAGGTAAATGTCACCCTTCTAAAATAATAAGCTACGAATACAGCTTTTGTTTTTACTGTTTACTCTGGATAAATTATATTTTTAACTAGTGTTCTATCCCGAAGACATGGAAGCTTTCCATGCATATATACAAGATTTGACCATTATTTAGTGGAAATAATACCAAATTGCACTGGTGTTAGAAAGATGCTAAGCAGCCTGAAGCATTAAGCAGTGGTTGAACCTAAGAGTTCAGTTCATTTGCAGAGATGTTACTGGTTCCAGCTGGAAATAGGAGATGCATGGAGCTCCTTGTTTGGGCTGAATACACACCAGAAACTAAACAAAGAAATGCCTGAGATACACAACACTGACTCAGAATTAAAACAGGAATAGTTGAATCATGTCACAGTAACCCAAGATACCCCACACAGGTCCTCCTACATTCTTCCAGGGAACTTCTTCAGGTGACACTTTTTTTAATAATGGAAAATACTCCTATATGTAACCTTTAGAATCTCCCTTAAAGTCTTGACTGATGTGTTTTCATGATTGAAATTTATAGTAATATCAGCATTGGTAATTTATGTGTTTTAATTTAAAACATCTGTTTTTAATTTATGTAGTTCAAGGGGTATTCAGTGGTTGCCCATGAGTAAACATTTGATCTTGGTACTATATTTTGAGCTTATATTTGACTACCGTCTTTCCAATGTTTGGATTTTCATTAAAGTTAAATATTTTTTTTCTCAAAAACCAGTTTTTCACAAGAGAAGTGACATTGTTTCTAAATAATTAAAAATACTTCTCTGTTTCTGTCAACTTGGACAATGAAAACAATTCCATTCATTTCCATATTTGATTTTGGTCATTCTCATTTTTGGGTTTCTTGGAGGTTTGTTTGTATACTCATTCAGTACTGCTGTGCTGGATGATACAGAGACATAAGAAAAACCACTGTAATAGGAAGTTCTCCTATTAATTTTCAAAACCCAACCAGTCTCAGTGAGTGCAGTTCAAAAGCAATGCTCTTTCTTTGTGAGACATATGGCCCTGAGCAGCACTTTCAGCTTCCCCTGTGGTTTTAGGATGATTCATGGATTTTGATGGTTTTCCAGAAGACCCTGCTGCTAAAGTCCTGTAAATGCATTTGAATTTAATTTTATTTTAAAGTGAAGGGGTTTTTAGCTACTTGGCTTCAAAGACGTAGTTGAGAATGAGAAGTTCAAAGGCTCCAACACATTAAGACGTTAACTAAGGGATCTCAGCATTTCTTTGTCTTAAAAGTCCATAATTGAGGAGGCACATTCTGAATACATGGGACTGAATTCTGAATGCCATGGGACTGGCAGTACTGCAGGACTCTTGCAAAAGAAGTCACTTAGATGGTTTTCTAAAAGCAATTTCTTGGTTTCAAACCAAAGCAGTTCAGCTTGGACGACTCCCAGCCGCTTCCGTCTGCTGTCCTGGTCCATGGATTCTGTACCAATGGACTTGGCCTTCACATGGATTGTGGCAGTTGCTGTGAGAAAGAGCTGTGTGGAAAGTTAGTTCAAACAGTGTCTGAAGCCCCAAAAGCTCCTTCCTTAGGAGAAAAAAGGAAATATGGTGTGAGGTCTCCCATTGCCCCAAAGGGGGATATGACTGTGATTATGCATGTGCAGGGCACTGAACTAACAGCCTCTTGCTTCAGAATACTCTTAAATATATGAAGTTTTTATCAGGGAGTGTAGCAATTGGATGAGGGGTGCAGGTGTCACACTGGAGGAGGGCAGGATTAGGTTAGGTATCAGCCAGAAATTCTTGCCAGTGAGGGCAGTGAGGCCCTGCACGGGTTGCCCAGAGAAGTTGTAATGACCCATCCCTGGAAATGTTCAAGTCTACATTGGACGGGCTCTGAGCAACTTGTTCTAGTGGAAAATGTCCCTGCCAATGGCAAGGGGCTGGAAATAGATGATCTTTAAGGTCCCTTCCCACCCAAACCATTCCATGATAGCATGAATCCATGATTTCATGATGTTGTGCATATTCCTATCAGTAAAGAAGGAAGCACAGAAGGCAATAATTATGAGAGAGAAGGTGACTTGATCCATTCACCATTTAAAATGCATCATCTTTTTAGCTCTTTAATTAATTCATTAATTACAAATTAACTTCCAGTATTTCATAGCAGGAAGCTTTATAATTATCTAATCTTTACTCCTGTGTAACAAACCAAAGAACTGAGCCTTAATTCTCTCTCCATAACTGATGGTGAGTATAAAGAAGAGACTCAGTCAGGACTATTACTCTATCAGGACTCATTTCTCTGCAGTTCATGGTACCATATAGTACATTTAATCAGGAATGAAGAAGGTTTCCAGAATTGGAATGATTTTATATCAAGACTGGGAGATCTCTAGCCACTCTACTTTCATTGATATGAAGGACATTAGTCTGATCATAGCCTTGGACTGAATTTTTGGTTAACAGCCCTTTTGAAGTAAACCTCTGCGATTTCTGTTTTTAAGAAGTCTTGGTCTCCTGCCCAGAACCTGACCATGCTGTAAAGCCTTTTCAAAGTCCTTTATTCCTTTAGCATATTTACCAGTACCTGAGTGTAATAACAGCATTTTTATCCCGTGAACACAGCTCCTAGGCTTCCAGAGCTCCAAATGGGAATGTCCTGCTCCTCTGAAAGGACAATATATGTCTCTTCAGGAAGTAATCCAAAATAATTTGCCTTTGGCTGTAAGAGCTGTAGAAGTGTTGGAAGGTCTCTGGCTGTAGCCTCACAGTAAGCCAGTTTAATCAGAGTCATGGTAGTAATTCAACTTGAAGAAATTTAAATTAATCTCTCTAAAGAAATAAAAAAAATATTAACAAGTCCAAATCTTAATTAAATGCTATATTTTAAATTCTGTGAATAATATTGTCTAAGAAACATTTAATCATTGTATTTTCTTGTTTAGGATTAGCTGTTTAAAGACAAAAGACTCTAGGCTCCAATTAACTGCTGCCAAAAATTAATTTAAGTAGCCTAATTGACAACTTGCTTTAAGCTACATAAAATCTTGGCATAAAACTTATTGTCAAGGGAAAAAATATTCCTAATTTATTACTTTATTATAAATGAAACTATTGATCAAAGTGCACTTGCTCTACTGCAGCTGTAATGTAAAACAACAATATGGAGATGACGACGATAACGACTCCTCGTCCTTATGTGTAAATACAAGCTGCTCTAAAATTGCACCAATTGTTCATGGCTTGGGGCCACCAGCAGAGGGAATTGCTGTGGAACGGGCAGGAATCTTGTTTTCAGGTGGTGCCAGCCTGTTCTCCTGCCGTGCCATGCTCGTGGCACTGGTGAGCTTGGGCTCACCTCCTGCTTTGTCCTTCACCGTGAAAGCCGAGCCCGCCTCCCACCTCTATGCAAAAGAGAAACCTAAACTCTTCCACATGTGGGAGCAGAATGTGATCGCTGTGGGGAGAAGGTAGCAGGGCTATTAAATGTAAAACCAGGGCTGAACAATCAAAATGCTTGTCTGCGAGTGTGCGAGATACTCGGATATCTGTGAACAGGGAGAGAAAATTAAAAGCTGTAAGTACATACTGTAAAGCTCTTTAGTTTCTTGTTTATGGTCGCAACGGGCCAACTTTCAAAGCCACTTCTTGAAACGCTGCCCATGGTTTTCCACCTGCAAGTAGTTAGACACACAAGTCCTGTGTTTTCTGCACTGGCACAGCTCATTTGCATCCCCCAAAACCCAGATGAGTTTACAAAGGCATCGGTGCCTGTGTGAGGCATGACCCTTGGTGTGTGCCATGCTGGAGAGGCAGCCCTTTTCCTGCACCCACTGTGCTGTGCCTTCTGCTGTTGGGCTTTCCCACTCACTGTTTCTTGCCATCCATCCATCTCGTCCTGATTCAACACCTACTTGATGCATTCCTAGCCTTTATGCTGGGCTTTTTTCCTCTTAGCACTGCACAGAATGATGGCATCAGAAAGGTGGCTTGATGGTGTGCAGCTTTTCCAAGGAGTCCCTTTGAAGGGTAAAAAGGTTGCTTGGAAAATATAGTATCTTGGCTCAATTGTCATTGTCTAGGCACATTTCATTTCAAAAAATCACAAGCTACCAACACAACCATGTCATTGCAATTTTTCAAGCATTTTCTTTTTGTGCCTGTGTGTTTTATATCTGGGTGAAGTCACATCCCCTCCAGGCTATTGGAACAAAGCTCAGCTGAGAGCTGAACGTACCAAACAAGAGGAAATTACAAAGGGAAAGTTAATGTCTCCAACCACTAGTACGGGCACTTCTCCCACAGCCTTGGTGAACGCTGGAGCAACAGCCTGAGCTCACTCTGAGAGGCCACCGGCTCGGAGGGATGCACCTACATGGCTGAGAACCTTGGAAAGCAAAACCCTCCCAAACCAAGAGCACGGCATTCACAGAGCCCCAGAGACGCTTTTGAAAAGCTCCCAGGGTGCTGTGGCCCTTCTTGACATCCCTCCTCCCCTGAACAAACTGTTTAAAGACCAAGATTCTCTGCAGAGATAAGGAGCACTAAAGAATTTACATCAGGTGTTGTTTGAAGAGACTTCGAACAATGCAGAATTACCTGTGCCCATTTAGTCCATTAATCTTCTCTTGTAAAAATAGCAATAAACCGTGATTTAGGAGCAGGGAGGAGCCAAGCTAGAAGCCCTGAGGTTAACCGGGAGGAAGATCAATGCTTGTGGTTAATTTTCTCTGTTTGTGCAACAAGTGACTGAACTGATGAAAAATGTAACTGCAGGTACAGGGTAGAAAATACCAAATTACAACTGCTGTGGCTGGAATTAATTAGCAGATACATGACAGAGATTCTACCAGGTCACACTAGGCGCTGCATAAAACCGCAAGGCACAGGGCACAAAAAAGGGTTTGCAAACTGCAAAGACCCCCCCATAACAAATATATGGACTTGCACTGAAGGCAGCACAGTAGAGAGGTTGTCCTAAAAAAAAAAAAAAACAACAAAACCCCCCCCCAAAAAAAACCAAAACCAAAAACCTGACTGCCTGAAATCTAAAGGTAAGTGACAGCGGTTAATGACAGTAATTACCACCTGCTTGGCTGTTATCTCAGTGCGGCTGGGCTGCCGATGTGTCCACAGCAGGTACCCTCAGCCCCGGAAAAAAAAATCTTATTATGATGGATGGGCTCCGGGTTTTAAAGTGAAAAACGCAGAGGCCTGACCAAAGATCACTGGAGCCAAAGGCGATTCTTTTCCACTGGAACAAGCCCTGAGGCATCAGGAACCCATCAAAAAAAAAAAAAAAAAAAAAAAAAAAAAAAAAAGTGATTTACGGGAGTACAGCCTTAGAATAGTTTCTCCCCGAGTGAAAACAAATGAGCTGGCGAAGTATTAATTTAAAATACTTGACTTGTTAACGAGCAGTATATATTATAGATGTTGCTTCTGCGAGGACTGTCTGCCTTTGCAGGTGGCTGTGTGCCTGCCCTGCTCTGGTATGTGGGTACCTCCCCCTGGGGCTCCAGCATCTGCCCTGCACCAAGCAGAGTGATGTGGCTGCTGCCATCAGGCTGGGAGCTTCTTTGGAAGCATGGTTGCCAAAATTTTAGTAGGTTTTCGTGCTCTTTAATAAGTCAATATTAATTAAAAATGGCCTCGTCTTTCTTCTGAATTACAAAAAACAAACAAAACAAAAAAAAAACAAACAAAAAAAACCACCCCTCTGAAATAACTTTTGAAATTATTCTTGTCTTGCTTTATATATGAACAAGGGCTTTCTCAGTATAATACTAAAACAACCTAGATTAAAACATTTTTTTAATCACTCATTTAAAAACTCATGGAAATCACTGACCTCTTTAAAACCAGAGAGAGCTCAAAATAATAATAACAACACTTTTTCTTTCATTTTTAAAAAATAAATATATTTCTGGATTCTGGATTTGATTCTGTTTATGTAGAAGATTGTAATTTTGTTTTGAATGTCAGGGATAAGGGCAAGGACAGTAAAATTTAACATACAGAGGTTTTGGAACATGAAGGGGAAGGTGATTATAAAAAAAAAAACCAACCAACCAACCAACCAAACAAAAAACCCAAAAAACCCATCCCTCAAATCTGCAATTGAGATAACGTTTACAACAAAGCCAATAGGAATTCTGGAAATGGAGAGGACTCTCTACGTACAGCACAGGTTGTTTTGCAACTTTGCTGCCAACTTACCTGAAAAGAATTCCTCTCCCCCGGTTCCTGATAAGGAACTTGCTCCTTCAAATTCCCCACACAGAGCAGTGAGACGGGGACAAAGTGGCACTCCCCAATTTCCTACACTTACACTTTCATTTGTGAAAAATCCTTTTTATTAATGACAAACTACAGCGTAATGGAGCTAAATATGCAGCCTCTGTTGGAGGCAGCAATCCCACGCATGGGGCATTGCAATGCCTGCCATCCCAGGGATTTTTATGAGATCATATTTCACAAGGAAATAAATTTCCTCCTCCAGTCTGATGCAATCAGGTTACCAAGTGGTAACCCGATGGTAAATAGCTACGGATACCTTGCGTGCTGTTTTGCAAACTGTTTGCGGATATTAGAGGATGAAAGTTGCCCCAGATAAGATCTTAATCACTGAAATCTACAGAGTGATTGAGAAAACGGCCCCACAGGGATGTCACAAGCTCTCTGGAGGAAGCCCAGGAACCCCCTGCAGCCACTCCTGCCAGCATTACCCAGAGGAAATTATTTATCAAACAGCCTGTGCCGGCACAGCCCGGCTCTGGTGCCTGCCTTCCCTCTGCCTGCAAGTCCCAAGGCACGGACCTGAATCGATTCATCCCTAAATTGCAGCTGTGGAATCTGCCATAAGATTGCTCAGTGTAAGTACATCCATGTCACTTCTCTTTCTAGAAGCAAAGGAAGAAAACATCTTCCCAAATATAAATTCTCCTGCGTTCTACCTACACAAATTTTTGTGGGAAACAACAGATGGATGCTGCCCAGTAGAAAAAATCAATTAGCTGAGTTTGCAGGGAAGATGCTTTTTGAAAGGCATTTGGGTAGCATGCTCAGGATGGCCAAGGCATCCATAGACACTCTCCAAACCACTGTGTGCCCTACAGAGGAGTTAACTCCATGACAGCTGCTGTTGTATCACCATAAAAATCTGAAAACTGTCCATAACAAGTGTGGTCCGTGTGCCATGTTCAGACCTGAAGACAAATGAAAGAAGTTCAAAGAAATGTGAAGTCATGCTGGTTTCCACCAAAGATTTTCCCTAAAATCTACTAATTTTGGCCAGATAAGAAGGCAGATAGCTGGATGCCAGCAAGACTGTTGGCTTCTGGCAGGTCCCTCATGAGTAAATCCCATAGATCTCTGCTCTGAAAGAAGCAGGAACCTCAAAATTTCAAGCTGAATTTTGAATCTTGTTCTTGCTAATTTTGGGTATGTTACTCCTGAAACAAGGCAGGAGATGTCCTACAAATTCTAAGAGGTTGACCAGAAACAGAAAATTCTGCTGAACCTGTAGGAATCAGCTGTTGCCATGTTCCAATGCCCCATGGGGAACCCTCTTTCCACCTGCACACTGGAGCTCTCAGCACCCTGTGATCTTCCCTTGGGAATGGTGACTTTCCATTCACTGGGATTTAGAAGAGTCATTTCACTGCCAGTTCCTGGAAGCAAAACAGAAGTTGTCAAATGTTTAACCACCATCACTATACTCCATCTAAGTTCATCACACAGGCCAAGATTTTGTGTCTTTTCTTCTTACCTCTCTTTTTGATAACCACTCTTTCGTCACTTCTCAGGGTTTTCACAGTCAAGAGATTAATGTAAAAATCACCTCCGTGGGATTTATGCTTCTGTTCTTCATTAGGCATTTGCCATTTAGCAACTTCTTCCTGTGAGATTGTAAAATACCTAAACCAAGGCCTGATCTGGCAAGATAATGAGGATGTGAATTGCTATTGAGATCAGCAGTAATTGTGTGTTAACACACCCACCACAGACCAAAAATGTGGGGATCAGAGAGCAACTCAGGATTGGGTTCAAAAGGTGATAAAATGAGAAGCTATCTCCAGCGTTTTGATATGACATCCAAAGGATTTACCCAGGTCAAAGCAACCTGATGAATCCACTTGAAAGTGAATCTCCTTGGAAGATTTCCTTCATCCTAGAGGAAGCATGAAGGATCAGAAAAGGAGTTCTTCACAGATAGTGTGATATTCAGCTCAGGCAATCCTGTAAGTGCACAAGAGAGAAAAAGATGGTGCTGGGCCAAGGGTTAAGAAAAGCTATTCTCTGCCATGGATATCCACCATCTTTCCAGACACAAAAAGGAGTGCTCATGTAAATTCACCTGCAATGCAATTTGGAAAATAGAGGGTTTTTAGAACACGTCACAGGACAAAAACTTCTGAAATTTCTATTGTCTTTCAAAGAATTCGAATTGTTTTGAAAAAAGAATTTGTGTTCACTTAATGATGCAGATACATCCTCTAATGCTTATATTTTTTGGTTTTCTTTCAACCTTTTTTAGTATGAAGTGGTTTCCAAACCTTCCTAGGACATAAAAAATACATATTAATGAAAAATCTCTGCCACTTGGGAAACAAATGAAATTCAAGAGATTTTTAATTATTTCTGGGGTATATATCTGAATTTGCTTTGAAATGTTCCTTTCCCAAGCTGGCTAGGATACAGGGGTGATCTAATGCTTCCCTGAGACATTTCTCCCATGTTGATTTGTCACAAGATTTGCATGTCTTTTGGAAGCTAATATCAACTTCTCAACAGAAATGTTGCAATTTCTATTACTGCCCATATTCCACAGTCTGCAAAGGATGCCTTAGTGAGATTTTTAGGTGAGAGAAACCTTGATCTGAATCAGGGTTTTGGTTTTGTTGTTTTGCTTTAACTCCTGATTTACCTTTGAGGTGACACCCAACAATATGCTAATACACAATACAAGGCCAGATGCAATAGCTCTGCATTTCATCAGATTTTTGAAAATCTGGGGATACTGGGCACAATCGCATCCTGTGCCATGTAGGGAATGTGGTGGCAGAACAGCAGCAGCTGCACCTTTCCACTTTGGAGCTTCAGATCACCACGTGTTCCTGCAGCCAGTGCTGGGATTGCTTTCTGGCTTGGACTGGGAAAAAGCCCCGGTACAAATCACTGACCGGGCACAAACTGCTCCAGTTTCTTCTGCAGTCTGGAGGAGCTCAGATGCCCCCTGTCCTTGCCTCTAGGAGCCTGACACACCACAGACCAACATAAAGCCAGTGAGGCTTTCGCTTCAGTGGATGAACTGGGCACTTAGAGATGATTGTAAAGCAATGCTCTCTGTGAATGTTGATCCCACTGAAAGGCTTTCCCTGCTAATCTCAATAGCCCTAATTTCTTTAGACATTCCAGAAGGATTTTGCAGTCTCAGTCTAGACACACTTCATCCCTCTGTTTTGAGAGAGAAAGCCTTTTGAAACTGCCAGAGCTCCTTTGTTTTCGTGCTCTGAAGGGCTTTGGTGCCTTTGAACAAAATAGGATAGCCTAGGATGAAGATGGAGCCTTCAAAGCTCACTGTTTCCCCATATGCTATTCAAGGTACAGGATGTATATCTAGAGTTTCTAGCCCTTTTCTGCTTCTTGTTTCTTAAAGTTCCCCACTAAAGTCAATAAAAGAAAGGGTTCAGAGTTCCAGTTCTGCCCCAGCCTCTCTGACATATGGAGAAAGTCTCCTCATCTTTTGGTTTCCTACAAATATTCTTTTTCTTGTGCCAGTTAATCATGTAATGTCTATACAGTGTTCAGAGCATTAGACGGAGTCAAGACTAAAAAGGAATAATCACGTCTGTTTCCGTTTCCCTCTGTGAACCCTTCTCTTCAAGAATCAATCTTGCAGGGTATAAATACCTTCTGCTGGGAATTTCTGAGTATTTCTGACGTCGAGGAGAATGAGACCTGATTATGTTTATGTGGGGTTTTGTGGGGTTTTTTTTGCTCACACAAGTGCTCACATATGGAAGACAAACGGTGCTGTTAAAGGCAGAGTTCAGTAAGCGACTGCCTGGCCCCGGTGAGAAGTGACAGACACCGAGGCTGGTCCCATCATTGTGCCCTGGGTCATTTTGCAATAAGTAAATCAGCAGCATCTTAAAAGAAAAAGCACTGCAATGTGCTTTATTATTTTCTTACCTTTTCATACAGTCCTCCTGAAAAATGTCACAAAGTGTGACTCATCACATCTGCATGAAGTTATGAAAAAAGTAAGCCTTGTTAACCTGCTGTTTGAAAACCAGAACACTTTTATCAGTTCATATAATTGCTAACCCCTTATTCACTGTTCAACACTGAAGGGTTCTTTGCCTCCTAAGATCCCACTAATTGCTGACAGATTTGATTTCTCTGTGACAGCAGGAGTCCTGTTTCTGGCCTTTACATCAAGTAATTGCTTTATTTTTCTCCCTCTGCTCTGAAAAACGGAATTCCCTTCTCCCCTGCTTGAACCTCTGTAATGACTTCTTTCTATGTTATTAAATCCTTGCCATTTAAATCACATTTAGAGATGTTTTGAATAACTGATTCCAATTACTAAGGCTCTTACTAAGGAGCAGCTGAAAATGCAAGTCATTACTTGCCCATACACAAGCAGCTACACCTTGCAGCAAAGTCTCTGGTGGGCTGTATTTTATTTCTACTCAGTAAGGTGCAATTTATACTCACAGGAGGCGGGTGTTCAACAAATATACAGCTGCTGGAGTTCTCATAATTTGTTGCTTGCGTAAAATGGAGACCCGATTTTATATTTATTTTATAAATAGTGCTATTCCTTAAAGAAATCATCCTGCGCTTCCTGCAGTGGCTCGGAAAGGCTGCTTGGAACAACAGCAGAGATGAGCAGTTGACCGAGGAATGACCCACGTGAGGTTACTATCCCAAGATCTAATAAAAAAGCATGGCAGGGTAAGAGGAAACATGTACAGGTCGTACATTCCTTCTGTGAAGTATGACCAACCTCTCTTGTCCTCAAGGTTTTTTGGTTTGTTTTTTTTTTTAATACAGGTCACGATTTCCTGAATGCACTAAAACTTCCCGGCAATAACAATTTAGTTCAGTTATTAATCATACTTGTAATCATTAGCGCCTTTGTAGAAAAAAAAAAAAAAAGAGCCAGGAGATGATTATTTGACAAATTACTGCAGGGGCTCAGCATAATAGCTTTGCTGATACAATCAGCATTAAGCCATTTAAAAAAATAAAAAAAAAAAAAGAAAAAGAAAAAAGAGAAACTTCCAAACTGTTTATGAAAAACACTACCCTGTCAATGGAAGGGAACTGACATTTAAATAGCTACCACAGAGTTGTCTTCAAGCACAGGCTCAGCTCTTCTCACATCCAGTTACTACCATGGCACATGTAAACAGCCAATAAGTGAGGATAATTCATAATAACTGAGGAATTTGCATTTGTCTCCAATTCACGAGCTTATTAGGAGCACAAGTGCTGCAAACCAAGCTGTGGCTGGATCTGAACTGGAAGCCAATGCTCAGTGTACTGGGAGTCTGTGTGCAGCTCCCAGCTTCTGCTGGTGTGGGCTGAACCGGTGCCTTGGAATCTGTACAAGAATTAAATGATCCCTTCTGCATTTTCATATTAACTTTCTGGTACTTCCTTCAGCCAAGCACTGATAATTAGGCCTGCTAATATACACAAAGGCAGCAGTGTACTTTTGACCGGCAGAGTAAAACCACCACCAAGTGGAATAAAAGGTGTGCTGATAAAAGCACAGCCTGACCACTAAACTTGCATCAGCTCTGTCAGCACAGCCAAGCTGAAATAAAGATCTCTCCCTTCTCCAGCCCTGATGGCACAAAAACCAGCACACGATCTTAAATTTTAAACCCTAGAGTCTAAAAATGGTCTGTGCAAAAAAATTCATCTCCCAAAATGCAATTATTGTTTTCATGCAGCACCATTCTTCTTAAAAAGTAGATACAGTGATACCTTAGTAATTTTACTGTAGTTGTTCTGGAAAGTTATTTGGTATAGTGTAAGGTGCTCCTCTAATTTCGTTGGAATAAAACTGCTTCTTCAAATTGCCTAAAAGTGTGAGCAGCCCAGTATCTGTGCATCTCCTCAAAGGCATTGCTGTGTCTTCATGCACACATAGATAACTATTCACTAAGGTTCAGCCTCACTGTTGCTGAAATAAATGAACATTTTCCCATTGACTTCCTTAGGCAAAGATATGGATCCAGAACCCAACTACCAGTACTAATATTGCCTCAAAAATACCACTTCATGCATATAAAATTATGCTTAATGAGCGAACTAAAGTAGGTGGGTTCATTTGGTATTCAGAGATAAGCTCCCTAAATGTGTAAATTAAAATAGAAATAAAATTTTGATGAGTTGTTTTCTGTTCTTTTGTGCAGATATTATTCACAACTTTCCTTTTCTATGCATAAAAATAAAAGAAGATTGAAAATACCTGCTATTGGCTGAAAAAAAGGCTGCCCAATGAAAATGAATAGCTCTGATGCTAATTTTGTTGCTATGTGCACAGACCAACACACCTGGCGAAGTGTATGTGGTCTGGAAGGCCTCGGCCAGGGGCTAAAGAATGGATCAACTGCACATTCCGAGCACAGGCTGAGAAAGAAACGCTGGCTCGGCGCTGCACATCCCGCTTCTCGTGCGCTTTAATTAACCCCATTATTGGCTTTAATTAGAGGTGCTTGGGAGAATAATCGCCGAGTTTTGATCTGCTCTTTCCAACGCGGCGGCAGCGGCATCCGAAGGAGCCTGAGTCACTTCCCCCGTGGAAAGCCGGAGTCAGCATTCCCAGGGAAATTCCGCTGGGAACCGGGAATTCAGGCTGGGGTGCGAGGCTGGAGCTCGGCAGCAGCCAAGCCGTGCTGCCGGCCCCTGGGGTGCCCGGAGCCCCAGGGGTGCCCGGAGCCCCAGGATCCTGCAGGGAGCTGGAACCAGTTAAGCAGCTGTACCTCGGGGTACCTGAAATTAGCCCCATAAGGGCAGGCCCCCAGAAATGTTTTAGAAAAGAACAGCGACGCTCTCCAAAGAGCCAGGATGTCAAAATTCACTTTTGAAAATCTCCCCAGGAATCCCATCTATCTGCCTTTTTAGTCACTTTGAAGGTTGGTGATTAAATCCATACTTACAGTGTGATTCTCCCACACATGGGGAGCAATGGGAGCTTTGTCATCACCACTAATGGGGACAGGATTGTGAGGAATGAAATATGCAAGGAGTATGCGAGGGGAAAAAAAAAAAAAAACAGGGTTGAAAATCATCAAATGAAAGAGCCAGGGGAGTTTTTCATTTTTGTTCATGCTTTAATTACTGAAAATGATAGAAGAACTTTGCCTTTTTTTTTTTAATGGTTAAGTTTTAAAATGTCTGGGGTTGCTTGTTTGTTTTTTTCTGCTGGGAATGCCTTACAATAACCAAGAGATATAAATCAACCCATGGTTTTGCTTCGCTTTTCTTCTGCAGCCACAGCTTAAACAACCAAACAGCAGGGCAGCTTCCCAGCAGCCTGGATCCACCCCGAGTGCTCTGGGAAGGCTGGCGTGGGGCTGGCAGCTCTGCTCAGCCCACAGGCTGCAGCACATGCCAGCTTTGCCCTGATGGAGCTCTCTCACAACGTTCTGGATGCCCTCCTGGTTGGGGTGCCCACAGAGCCTCCTAAGGAGGCTGATTTCTCTTTGCTAAACTTTTGAGACCTCTCCTGCCTTGGTTCAAAAAAAGGAGGGGTGCTGAAAGTTGAAGGACAGCCCAATTTTTGTGATTATTCTGGGTGAAATACTTTACTTTACAGCTCTGTAAGACTTAGATAAAAAATGTATCAGGTCACGCACACAAACCTTTTTCCACTTTCATATCTCTGCACCTTCCCTCTCCCCCTTCCCCTATCCTGTATAAGGATCAGCCTTTAATCTGCTGCTCTCTCTTTAGGGGTGTGAGCCCAAAGTGTCCCCAGGGAAGGGAGCCCATGGAGCCATCCCCAAACCTCACCAAATCTTGGGGACCAATGGTGGTGCAGCTGTGCTGGCTGGGAGGCTGGTGTGGGCCAGATGCTTCAAGGACAATTACTTGGAGTTTGGGACAAAATCCTCTAGGATGCCGCAGTTTTCTTGCCTCCACTGTTCACAGGGAGTGTCAGTCTGGTTTCTCTCAAGGCCCCTCAAAATGGTTTTGCTCCAACTAGTAGGCACAGAGCACCAAGGAGCTGTCAGGTGGGAATATCCACGTCATTCCTTGAGGATCACTGAAGAAGAGGGCCAAAGCCATGGAACCTATCACTGGACTCTTCATTCAGTCCTTCCTTTGCAAAATATTCCCTCCATCAATAAACCGTGCTGGAAGGGCAAACAACCCCCTGGCATTGCTAACCAGTGACATGTGACACTGCACGTGGCAGGGCCCTGTGCTTTGTGCCATGGGGCAAGAGCAAATGGCCAGAGGGAGCCAAGGCAGGAGCAGGTCACGGCTCCCTGGGCAGCTGAGCTCCTGGAGGAACTTCCTGCTGCCATGCCTGCAGGAGGCCAGCCTGCCTGCTCTCTCCTTCAGTGTCTCAGCTCTCTGTTTTGAAGAACTGCAGAATTTATGCAGAATGCAAATAGTAGCTCCTCTGTGTCTCACAGGCATACTGTGAGGATAAATGTATTAAAGATGTGCAGAAGTCAGAGTCCACATCAGGGCAAAAAATCTTAGGGAAGATAAATACGCCTGTAGACACCAAGTAGTCTCTTTCTTTGATGCTTTAATGCTTTTATGGTCAATAAAGAAACCTTGAGTTTCACAAAGGCTGTCTGACAGTTCTAATATTAGCATCCTCACCACATCCTTGACGATGCCTGCTTGTATCTCTGTGTGATGCTGATGTTGTTGGTAACATTTTCATGTATGATAAACCAAACTACAAACCTAGTTTGTGCTTAACAGTGAATTGGTTTGCAAAAATGATGCAAAACACAGTTCAATCATTTGAAAATGTGAGGAGAGGAAGATTATATTAATATTTCTGTGTTACATGAAAAGACATCAAAGTTGTTTCTTCATAGGAAGAATAATAAGTTAGTAAAGGAGCAAATGTAATTCAGCAGAAACAGCAGTGGATATTTGCGTTTCCCTTGGCTTCAGTTCAGCCAAGTCAAGAGCTTTCTGTGACAAATTCAGTGAGGAGAGAGACCAAGCTGCAGGGACACTGTGCCAGTAGCTGCAGGGACACTGTGCCAGTAGCTGCAGTCCCAAGGCAGCTCCTGCTGGGAGCTGCTCCCACCCCATCACACACGGGAGCAGGGGTGCAGCCTCGGCCTGACAGAGGTTACATACCCTCAGCGTGGCCAAATTCACCTACACAGGAACAGGAGAGATTGTGCCATCAATCACCTGCACCAGGGATGAAGTTAAACTGCGTGTACAACTTTCCTTTTCTCCTCTCCTGCTTGTGGAGCCTTACCCACTCAATCGCAGCTGCCTCAAAGGAGGGTTTGTGTGGGTTCTTTTTTTTTTTTTCTTGCCTGGAACATTTGACTAAATCACATTTGCAGATATTTCAAATGTTTCATTCACGTGACACCTGAGCTTTATTTACTTTTGAAATAAGTCATCTCATTAACAGAATTCATTATCCATTATTACTGTCATGTCATTCTCCTAATAAAAGGAATGACTGTAGAAGCATTCAGTGGCTTAGCTGGTAGCATAGTGAGCTATTATGCAGCAAACCTGCATTCACGCTGTACATTGGTATGCCAAGGCTGGCAGAGACTAGGAGCATCAATGAGGTAATAGTCTTAATCTCTGAGGGGAGGATTATGTTGTGCTGCACTGCAAATACCTCCTACTGTTAGCAGGATAATACTTCAGATGGAGCTATAAATTGTTCAACAAATAAGGACAGGTGCTTGGAAGAGGGTGAAAAAACCCTGCAATGTTCCACCATTATCTCCAGATAAGAGGTGGAAAAACTGTTGTTCTCACTGCTAAACTATTATCACTCTTTCTCCATTTAAATTACCAGCGTGGCATGGCCAGCCACTTAAAAGTGAAGTGCACTGATAGCAGTTGGGTCCCTTCTTCCCAGAAATGCTATTGGCTTTTGTGACTGAACAAATGCTGGTTGTGGATATGTGTGGCACGAAGTGATCCCGGGCAGGGTGTCCCAGAAACACTGTCCCACCTCCCTGTGTGAGTTCTCTTTTCCAGGCAGTCCTGGACAGACTCTGCTCTTCACTCTTTTCCTACTCAGAAGAGCAGTTAGGATTCATTACTGTTTATGGCATCACAATTTGTAGCTGTTCTCTTTATAGAACCATGTCTTATAGACCTGATACTCTGGTTTCACCTTAACTGACCCTTGACAGCAGGTCCTAGAATGAGAAAGAGATTTCTCATTTATTAGTGGCAATAAAAAAGTTGGCACACTTTCCAGACTCTCTTTTGCAATAGGATGTCAGTGACTATCACAAAGCTGGGCAAATAGTATTATTCCCACTTCACAGAGGATAGATATGAGATAATCACTAAAAAGAATTTAAGCAGTGCTTTTACTGGGGTAAACTTTATACAGTGGCCCCTGGAAAAGGCTGCTTATCACAGGATAGCAGAAGAGCATTTAATGGCAATGTACAGATCACCAGTTCAGGCTAAAACATAACCAGAGGTTTGCTCCTAAACAAATGTTGCCTTTTACAGGTAGCAGTGGTTTACCATGGTCCCAGCACTTGTCTCTACTTTTATCCTGCTGTTCTTCCCACTGCTAGAATTTTCCCTTGATCCAAAGCCTCATCCAGCCACACAACAAACCAGGGGTGGATTCTGAGTGGGAAGCAATGCTTTCAGTCTGTTAGGTTAGTTCTGGAGTCTAGCTGAGAAGCTTTGCATTGGACCAATTTAATTAATTTACCTGGCTCACTCCTCAAGGAACCGAAGTCAATTTCCCTGCTTACCCAGCTGTAACTCAGGGACCTGCTCCTTGCCCAGACCACATCTCTTATGATGCAGTGAGGACCTTTTCACTCACCATGTGAAACGCCACCTTTTGATTGGAAATGCCCAGAGAAACATTTCCAGGCCCCTGAATCAATAATTTTTTAAATGGTTTTGCTCATGGAAAATTTCAGCATTTGCAAACACTGTCCTGTTTTAGGATTACAGCAAATGAGGGAATATTGACCTTGCCCACCAGCTTGAAATTACTTTAAAAATTTTATTGTAGCTCAAATTTGTTCAGCCCTGAGAAGTGGGAAGAGAGACCTCTTTTGGGCAAACTCTTAGCAACATCTAATTCAAAAGATGTTCAGACTGTGGGTCCAATTCCTTTCCCAGCCATGCACATGCAGGCATTCAGTAATTCCCCTCGTATTAGTGGTCTTTCCTGTCTGTGGAATAAGTACAGGCCAGTGGAGAATCAAGGACACAAGGCAGCAGACAATATAACTAAACAGATTTGTCAACCACAATCAACGGAACAAATGAAAATCTCTATGCCCTTGTTTAATTTTTTAATTCAGAGTTGATCCTTCTTCTGTAGGAAGCACATGTAAGGAGCTCCTGCTTTTCCTTGCAGAAGGGCTGACCTGCTGCTCACTGCAAAAGGATTTCATCCTTTCCATGTCTGCATCTCCCTTTCCATAAATTATTAACTTTTTTGCTCTCAGGTTTTTTTCACCCTTCCCCACAGAAATGCCTGGTTTCATTTGCTAGAAAGTTAGCCAGTTCTCATCACAGTTATAAAGACTGGGATAAAAAAGTCTGTCCCTCTCTAAAGTCTTGGTCTGAAGGTTTGCTTTAACACCTTCTCACCCAGGCACAGCAGCTTGTCACCACTCAAACCCAAGTGTTTTCTTCAAGAGAGAGCTTCAGCTGGAAGTTGTGTGACTTTGTGGCAAAGCACAGCCACTCCAGCATGGATCTGACCCTAGAATTTCTGTAGGAGCTGAGGCCTTTTTTGACAGGAAAAGGAACTTTTCCTAGTCAAGACTGCACCCTCTTTGCAGTTATACCAGATTAACCACTGCTGAAAGCGCTGTAAAGGGTTTTTATGGTGATTGTAAACCTAAAGCCACCTTGGCAGAAGTGAGAGTGAGATTTGTAAATATATCAACAGAACAGCTTGTTTCTGGTTTCTCTGCTGCCAGGTATGAGAGATGCTCAGGGAAAAGCATGAGACTCTTAAATTCTGACAATGCATTAGCACAAAAAAATTCCCAATATCAAAATCCAAACACACACTGCTTTACCAGCACATCAGCTCAGTGAATCCAATTTGGTTGGTTTCCAGCAGTCTTTGGAAGAGTTTTTATCTTTCTGATTTAAGATACAGTGTTACTTAAAACCCCTTAACAGTCAACTAAATGTCAAAAGATGAAAAAAAATTCCATCACCCTCTGCTTTTTATAAAAATATATCAATTTAATAACTTGGTTTAAAGAAAAACAGAATGATCATGTTAAAATACTCCCCAATTTATAAACTTTGACAGTCCCACATACTGAGATGAACAGGCAAATTTATTTAATAAGAAATAAAATACATTTTCTCCCCGCATTCACTGAAATAATAAGACAGACACATCTGTCCCAAATTTCTTTTAAGGAACAGAATGGCTGCTGCTAACTAGAAAATAGTGCCTTTCTGCTGGCTTACCTCAAGATAAATTTACAGCTTCACTGTACCAGTATCAGAATTCAAAATGTAATAAGTTCAAGTAGAATGAGATCAAACATTTCTGTCCACATTAACTCTTTGATGTCACAATTCAATATCTCACAATGAAAGATGGGGATGTAAAACGCAGGAAAGTTTACGCAACTTCTTGCTGTTCTCAAAGTCGAAATATCTGCAGGGTCTGTTCCATGGGGCTTGCACATTCCTGTAGGAATGTGTGGTGAGCATGGTAGAGGGCTACACTGCCACAGGAATCACAGATTCACGTGGTTGTTGGGACATGCAGATCTTATTGCTGGCACAGACCTCAGAGCCTCATAGTCCAGGAGCTCTTTAGAGACCTAAACCAGCATCTCAGAGATCAGAAAATGTCTCAGGCACACGTCAGTGCAAGATCTTCGTGCAGTTAGGGTGCTAACACATTTCAAAAGGATTTCAGGGAAAGGGATGGTTCTTCTGGGATCTGACTTCAGAGGAGGGATAGACCACTCTCACCCCCAAACAATGCAGAAAATGGAAAACAACAATTGCAGCCGTACAAAAGAAAAATGGTACGTGTGTCAAGACAGAGTTGTCCTTCTCTATGACAACAGGTAGAATTATTACACCACATGTCCCTAAATCTCCACAACGAGGGATTTATGCAATGTCCCATATCCAATGGAAAACTCACCTTTAAGAATTTCTGCTGTCCTCCCAGACCAGACATTTCTTCTTGATCTAAACCCTTCAGGTCCTCTCTGTTTCCTTTGTGCTTTTCAGATGGCACCAAGAGGATACCAACAAAAACCAACAAGGAATTTCTTTATAAACTTAACAATCAGATCATGCAAGCCAAACAGGCACTTCAGCAACTGTTTAATTTCATGTGGCATTCCCATATACTGGTCCAATATTCTGGGAAACTGAACTTTTCTCAAAGTGTTGCCAGCAGAACGCAGGCAAGGTGTGCCAATAACCAGCTACGAGGGTGAACCTTCCTAATGAGAACCAAGAAAGGGTTTACTGGGGGCAAAAGAGAGTCAGCTAAAGAGGCTGTAGCCCCCACCAGTGCTGCCTGATGAAGTCCTTGTTTGTGGGTTGATATGACACCGCTGCAGCTGTGCCCTGGCACACACTCAGCTTGTGCTGGCCAGAGAGTGCTTTTCTGGTCTAGCCTGAAACAGTTCTGCAAACAAGGCAAGCTGTATGAGCAAAAATCACTTGATGCCAGTATAAGCTGGGTTTCCCTGAAAGCTTTTGCCAGTGTGAAGTGTTCTTAAAAACTGTAAAAATAAAAAACAAAAAATGTCACAGCCTTGGCTGGCATTGGCTTGTGTGCAGACGTTTTAAAGATATATTTGGCTCAGGTTTGCTTTTGCTGGATAAGACTGCACCAATGTAATTGAAGAATGTTATGATAATAATAAATGTCATGTTTATTAACATATTTAACTGCATTAATAAATGGGAAGCTGTCAAACTGGTGTTACCCTGAGCAAAGACCATAATAACACTAAGTGGTAACTCTTGGGGACTATGTGAAAACAAGAATCTTTCTTCTGATGGAGTTGTAAAGTCTGTAACTGAAAACTAAAGCAACATCTCTCTCACCTTTGTGAAGAGCAACTTTTGGATAGGGAAGGTTACTTAACAGGGTCCAGAACATACAATGAAAGCAGGAAAGGAAAAAGAAATGAGCTTGTACTATGACAGGTCAAGGTCTCTGGATTCCCAAAGGCTATTCCTTTGCCAACAAAAGTGTTTTGCTGTCTAAGAAACAGGTTGTGAACATCCTTGTCGATGAGTATCCAAATTTAAAGTGATTTAACTTGCCACAGTGAAATGAAACCTTCTATGAGAGAGTCCCAGAGGCAAAATAAGTTTCCCTGAATATACTTGCCTGGAACAAAGCATGTGCCCTCCAAGGGACAGACAAGTCAGATCCTGCATCTGGCCAAAAAGTCTGAAAAAAAAAAAAACCACCTTAAAAACTAAAATTAAAAAGTAATTACCTGAATAAGGGTCACAGAACTCATTACTTTGTAGATAGGGCTTATTAGAACAAGAGACTATCAGGCAGACAACTATGACCTGCTATAAACCAACTAAACCACAACTGCATGTAAGAATGTACCATTTTTATCTGCCTGGTTTTCAGAGCATCCTTAGTGCTGGAGAATAGCTCTGCTCAATGGCAAACAAGGGATGGCCTCACCTTCTGCACAATTGGCACATGATGGGGACTGTAAACTGTGGAGTCTAAACACCTGGGAGCCAGAATGGACCATTTGCCCCATTGCACTTGCCAGCTGAGGTTTGGAGAGGGGAGGTTTTAAATATATTTTTGCACATTTTTTCCTACTCAATCAGCAGTTTTTCCATAAATGCTTGCAGGTTAGAAGGACTTTTGGACCTTGACCAGACAAAGCTCTTGCCTACTTGCAAGTAAAGAGTTTGGAAGTCAATAGGATTACTGACCTATTTGAGAGCTCAAAGGAGCAAGGGAGGCAAGGTTTGTAGGGAGAGGTAATGTGTTTTATGAGGAAAACTGGTATCACTGGAAAAAAATGGACAAGCTGTCATGGACACAATTTTAAAGTGCAAGCCCTGTCAAAGGTTTTAGCTTCTGGTGCAGATGAATTATTTGGTTTACCTCTTCTGTTGCTTTGAAACACCTCAGGGCCAGTTTCCTCCCATTTCCAGTCCCTTGGCTGTGCTGCCTTTTCCCACAGCCTAGTCCATGAGAGCTGAGCTGCTTTCTAGGTGTACCTTTCCTTTCTCACAGGGCACCTGAGGCACCTCCTGAATTACATGCCTATAATTCAAGGGGATTTAGGACACCTGATGTGTCATGTAATGCTACACAATTACATCCCAGATCCTGCCTTTCAACATCTAAAATCCCGCAACCTTAGATGAGGTGATTTCAGGCTGAGTTTCTTTGTGGTTCCAATATAGATTTTTTTTTTTTTCTTTTTGGTCATAGATTAGCTGTAGCATAAAGCAAATTAAAAATAAAAAAAATAAAAAAAAAAAGAAAGAGAGAGAGAGAAAAAAGAAGAAAAAGTGGCTCTGGATTCTTTATATACCAAATCTTCTAATCCACCCTCACATAATCTGTTCTATCACACAGCCCTTGGTGTAGGTGTGTAGAAGGATCTGATGACTGAACCCCATTGTGTGAACACCCACACAGCACAAGCAGACCCAGCTGGTGCTGCAGCTCTTCCTCCAGCACAGCAGTCGAGCTCGACCATCCTTGCTCCCCATCCACCCTCTCAGCCCCTCTGTGCTCTCTCCTTTACCACACCCCAGTGCCAGGGAACTGCTTTCTGCAGGTCAGACCAGAGTCTGAGCTTCATTCCCTGTTCTGAACCTGCTTCAGAATTCAGGACAAAGGTCCTCACCAGTCCCTGGTGTCAGCAGAGCTGCAGGATCCCAGCTCTGCAGGTGAGAGTGGAAAACGTGATGTGCTGTGCTTCATATTGCACAAACCCATGAGCTGACAGTTCTTTTGAAGATGAGCAAAAGAGGAGGGTGGGGATAAAGATTGCAACTGCATGTTCCCCAAATATTCCACTGCATTTGACATACAAGGTCTTCATTTAGTTCAGCTCATGCTGGGGATATTGAAACCCTATTGGAATATATGTTTTTTCTACCAGTGCTGCAACTTTGCAATCAAATCAACTCCTAAACTCATTTTATATTTCTCAGCCTTCATAATATGTACCAAATGCAGAATCTCTGAAAAACAGAGGATTGGTGAACAAGTGCTACTGCCTGCTAATAAAACAAATTGTGCTACAGAAACTTAACAGGTTGTGTGCTGAATGTTTGAAGAAAAAACAACAAAACTATTTCCACCTACCCAAATACTAACTGAATAAATTGGCCAAAAGCCTCATATTCTTACACAAGTCTACTTTATCATTAAGAAAATATGCACAAAGAAAGATTCAGTCCCTAGCAGGATGCAGCTTAAGAAATGGAGAGGTAGCAAAAGGGAGATTAGAAAAAGCAATGAGGCACAGGTCAATGGCAATATATCCCTTATATTTGTCTAAAGGAAACCTAATTGGAAATCTAACTAAAAATTTTTGCCAAATATCCCATTAGCTGATTCCAAAACTGTTTCAACAGCTCAAACCTTTTTCATATCACTGGGACTGCACAGGTGCCTACAAAGGCATAATTTGAATTTGTTTCTTATAAAACAGCTCATAAGTAGAAAATAGCCTGGTTTAGCCATTATCAGGCATATTTTTCTAGGTGCCCATAATGGCAAAACCAGCACAAGCCATTCACATCATTAAAGCTTTGGGAGCTGACCAGGCTTAGCACACGGGCTCTGTGAGACCATAAAGAAAATGTCTGTGAGCAAATTCCTATACAGAATGAATCAGAACTCTGTGTAAAAGCTAATTTCAGCATCTCTGGCTTAGCAAAGTAATACCAATAAGATAGGTGTATATATACCTATATAAGATATAAGGCCAAAGTCTTTCTGCTTAGACAACATTTCCAAGTAGGAAAAAATCAATCAATGTTGTAGGAAACCTAGGTGGGTATTAGTCCTTTTTGTGCTTGGTTTTTTAGCAAAAACTAATAACACACCCTCATTCTAAAATTCACAGTTGCATCGTTTAATGGTTGCAGCTTGTGCCAGCTCTCTGGATTAGTAAATCAAAATAATGAAATTGTGAAATATCTTCCTACCATCAAGAAAAAAAAAAGAAAATAGTTTTTGGGTTTTCCCAAGCATTTGCAGTTATGATCTCACCAATCAATTCTTGTGCAGTGAGCAGAAAAGAACTAATTATGTGACCTTTTTTTTTAAAAAAAAAAAAATTCAGAACAAAGAACATATAATAATTATCGGTCCTGGAAACTTAAATATAGAATATGCTGTAATCCTGAGTTCATTATGACTTGAGGGACTGGTAATAATAATAAGGCATTACGCAGCCCTAAGGAGCTTCATATCTAGAAGGTAAATACTTAAAAGCCCTGGTACATCAGCAAATCCAGAGGCAGGAATAGAGATTATTATAGTTTTAGGTAAGGGTACATTATAATTCTTGCTTTTAAATCAGCTTTAAATCTGATTGCAGAAGAGCTGGATTTCAAAAAGGAGCTTTGGTGTGCAAGAACATGGGAAGGGCCTGTATTTTGCTTTCTACTCCTTGTTTGTTGGTACTCTGGGACAGAAAACGTGCCTGAAAATCATTAAGAATTGAACAAACTGAAGTTAAAAGCTTTGATCATGGAGTGGAAATAGGAAGCAGATAAGTGTGTTGTGTTTTCCTTCATTGTTTTGCCCTTAGACCATGACATTTGAAATTTAAAGTCATTGTTTGCTGATTTTGTTTTTGTTTGTTTACACTTTCTGTGTATAATGTTTTGATCAGCTCAGTTCACTTTGTCATACAGAAGGACTCTCACTGCAAAATAGCAACTACAAAGCTGCCCTTGTTTTTGACAAGCTAAAATACCTGTGTGATTAAAGCTATCAAATGACCTCCCTATCCTTAAAGCACTGAATAGCACCTAAGCCATAACTCAGTAATAACATAGGAACTCTATAATACACCTCCAGTTATAGAGTCTCCCTCTAGTAAACCCGAATAAACATAATATTGGTAATTAATGAAGGGTTGCACTGGGGTGTTCTGTCTCCTGAAGGCCCAGGCTGCCTGTGCTTTGCTTTGCCCCTGAGTAACACAAATCTTGTGGAGAAAAAAAGAGAGGAGAAATCACCTTTGGGGCATTCCAGCTTTACTTCTTCAAAGTGTCAGTGATTCCACAGCCCTGCTCCAAATAAAAGACAGGATTTCAGTCGTGGGCTGGTTACATGTGCCAGTCACTGGGCTACAGAAGAGAGGGGCTGAGGGAAGAGTTGCTTTCTGAAACAAATTTTGGTGGGAAATGAATCCCAGAGAGCTGATACTCCTTTGAGTTGTGATTGTGAAGGGCTGCTTGAGGTGTTGTGACTCCTCTCACTATGATGCCACCTCTCCACAAATACCTGGAGTAACACAAGTCACAGAACCCACTATAAATGCTCAGCATAAATATTCTATTTCCACAATTCCTGACAATGTGTTTTTGGATTTAGCACTGATAAGTGACCAGGACTGAAGTGACATCTTACTGAAATGCTCCTGCAGCAAGGGACTCTTGGAGAAACACTGTGTAAATTTCAGGGTGGAAAAGTCAAGAAGATGAGAAAAGCATCCCAAAGAAGCCCATGAATTGAGGGAAAGGTAAGAGCTGGATTAATTTTGGGGTTTGCCATGAATAATTAAGTGTAATTAATAAATAGTGCCCTGAAGATAGGATCAACCCGACTTTGGGTGTGGTGCTTAATCCTTCCTGAGTTGGAGAGCAAGGCCAGCAGCCTATAATGGATTTAACTAATTCTCTTAATTGCAGCTTCATTTGCCTGATCTTTCTAAATGGTATTAATCTAGTGATTTGCAGAATAAGCACTTGGAAAAGACTTACCAAAATCACGGTAGGATCTCAAAGATACATTTCTCTTCTTAGATTTTCTTCAGTGGGAGAAGAGATTTCATGATCAATGCAAATTCTATTAATTTGGCTAAGCGTTCACAGTCTTTGTTGGCACAAAATAAGAATTTAAAATGTCATTAACAAATTCAACCCTTAGAATCAACATTGGAAATGACAAATTCTGCAAGACTGCTAATTAGTTATTTACAGATTAAATACTTCTGAAAGGGAAAACTGCAGCATTTGACTCTTATTTCTGTGCTGGGTGCTGAAGCACTGCACAGATTTCCGTGTCTCACAGAAGGAAACACATCTCACGTGTTGACAACCACACTGGGAGACAAGAGAGTCACAATTCTTTATCACCCTTTGCCTGGACAACAACAAATCTGCACAAGAGGCCTCTAGCTCTGAGCAAATTCCAGCTAAAAGAAATTATAGATCACATCTCTGGTTTTCTAGAGCAGATCTGCCCTCTGCTCCCACCACTCAGGTGTTCAGTTCCCTTCTCTACAGAGCTCACCAAATTGAGCCCATTAGAGCTAAACCAATTAACAAAACCTAGAGATGCAGAGGTTAAATCCACTGCCAACAGTTTCTCTCCTTGGGCACAACAGAAAATTTCTTCCCCGACAGCATTTTTGTTGGAGAAAAACTGCAGCTTGTGTGGAAAAAAGTGAAGCTGAGTGAATGGCTTTGACTTGCCAGAGGTGACCAACTGTGCCACTTTTGCCTCTTGACCCATTTTGAGCTTGATCTCCTCCCTATGTCCTGCAGAGGTAACTGCTGTCCTGCTTGCACCAAACTCCACAGCATCATTTTCAGCACCCATGAAAATAAATGGCAAAATTCCCACTGGCTCAGTGGTGCAGCATCTGCCAGCTGAGTCCAGTTCTGCTCATGGCAAGGATTCTTCTGTCTTTTAATTACAGACTGTGACTAAGATATATATAAAACTAAATCCAACACGAGCAACATGGGCTGTCCAACCATACTCAGCCCTGTGCTGGTGTAATGTAGGTTCACACCACTCATCTTTTGCCTCCCTTTGGTTTGCTGCCTCCCTTGCTTGCTTTGCCTTAAGCTGGGCTGTAAATTATTAGGAAAAAGGTGTTTGTTTTTTCCCCCTGTGTTTCTGCAGCATTGAATCTAAGAGAATCAATCAATAAACTGAGAATCCAAGGGCCTGTCACTGTACTATTAATAATTAAGACCAGTAATTATTTTATTCTCATTATCAAATCAAAGAAATAGCGCTGCTTCAAAGCTACACATGTTGCAAGTAGCAAAGTGCATGTGATATCCGTGGCCCTTTTGCTGCTCTTAGCTAGCCACTAACTCACTTAATTTTGTGTAGTTTAGCACATTACAAGATTGTTCAGGAGTGCCATAAATGATGTCAGGCACCATCAGAAACCACTTCAGAAAATCATTGCCTGTAGCCAGATCAAAAGGTGAACACCTGGAAACTTGCAGTTCTGGGAAAGCAGAATAAATCTTTTTTCTTTCCCCCTTTTTTTCTCTTTTTTTCCTTTCTCTTCCTCTAGGAGATTTGTTTCTTTTTGCCTTAAAGAATTTGAAAGGTTTATTTACAGCTTTTCAAATGACCCCTAATCTATTTAGAAAAACATAGCATGGCAAATTCATCTCGGGTGTAACTCCATTTGTTGACTTAAGCAGACTTGTGCCAGAAGGGAGCCTAGCCCAGGAGTTTCTCTGCAGAGAAAAACAAAGCATTTGAATACAACACTTAATTGGCTCCTTGAGTCCCATCACAGGCTGTCCTAGAATATATTTATTAAAGGTAATTCTTTTATTGTGGTAAGATTGTATCAGTAACTGAAACTCATGGTATTAGTTTTAAACCTTGTCTTGCTCCCCAGGCTTCGCTGCTTGAGGCTGATAATTTTCTCAGCACCTGACAACGTTTAAAGAGACATTGTATTATGTAGTTGAGTGAAATCTAAGATCATAAATAACTGGGAAAGTTGCTTATTTTGTCAGATATCAGCAATATAATTAATTACAATCCATCAGGGTCAACTTGCAGGAAGTAATATAAGAAGTTGTTTACCGTGGAACCGCAGAATTTAGAGATGTTCTGGGAGCCTCTTGCAAAGACACAGAGAGTCCATAAGTGATATTAAAGTGATTCCTGCTATATAATCAAAAGCTAATTAATTTGTTTAAGCCTACAAAGTGTTGACATTCTTCTCTTGACCAGGTTTTTATATTGATTCACTATTTTTACATGAATTTGTTGTTTCTCTGAGTAAGTCCCAAAAAATGAATAGTTTCATGAACACATAAACCCCAGAAAAAGGATCTGGGACACAAAAACTATCAAAAACAGTAGCTGCTGATTTTCTTGTACTAAGGATAGAGCACGAATCTGCCTGCAAGAGCTCTCTCTTGGATATGGAGCAGGGGCACAGGGGAGAATGGAAGGATACTAAAGGGAAAGGATTGGCAAAGAGGACGAGGAAAAGAGACTAAGGAGAGAGCAGGGAGGATATTTGGGAGGGGAAAATATAGAAATGTTCTGAAAGCAGAAATCAGCAAGTGTGGTTGGGAGGTTGAGACAGGGCCAGAGCAACAACAGACAATTGATCCTCTTCCCTACTTGGCAGGGACTGGATAAAATGGTCATGTAGCATGGATCCTCCCTGTCCTGTCCCAAGAAACAATCCTTAAAAGATCCAGTGATGAAGGCAGCAGAAAACTGGTGGACAATTAGTGTATATTTTGGATGAATCAGTTGCTTTGCTTTCATTTGGATGTTAATGATGTTGTGATTGCATTAGAGTAAGCTGGGTTTGGGTTTCCTCAAGTACACAAAAATCTGCAGTTTTAATTAGTTTGCTATGAACAAGCTCACTTTAAAGAGTAGCATTTAGTAGACTGTAGAAGGTTTCCATCCCTTTTCTCTCACTTTATTATACCAATTAAAAGTTGTGCTTGCTGCACTATTTTGGCCTTACACTGTGATTTTGGTCATACAGTTTAACAGTTTATAACAAAATCCTGAGGCCACAGAGCATTTGCAAACACACATCAAGCTGAAATGAGGAGAGCACTACAAGGGGAAGTTGTTTCAAAAATAAAAAATGACCTTCTATGTGCAAACAAACTCATTTGCAGGAAAAGGACTATTAAAACAGAGCCTTTTAATGAGGCACCCAAACAATATTTTTACAAACCAACTTCTTGCTAAAGAAGCTGTCTGGGTATATGCACGTGCATTGCTGCTAAAACCAATTACTTTACTACATATGCTAATAATACATATGTATGATTAGCAAATACATATGCTAATAATTCAGCCAGGGTAAAAATGTTAAAGGAAAAAAAAAAAAAGAGTAGTGTTTTGTAGAATGCTGGTTTGGTTTATCCAAGCAACTTGAATTTACACACCACAAGGAAGAAAATGTTTTCCTTTTCGCATATGAAACAACAGCAGGTAATTTAAAAGCAACAAATATAAGCACTGCCAATCCCAAGAAATTATTTGAGATAAGAATAAATTAAGTGCCCAAATTATTTCTATATACATATATATGATCCAGCATCACTGGGATTTTAAAAATGGCTTCATGAGAGGAAGGCCAAGCTCTGTAGCAACAATGGTGTTACAGACATTATTTAGATATAGAATTACCAAGTCAGATAACTTTTGGATTTGCTCTCTTCTATGAAACACACTTGCAATCCTTTCTGCAGTTTCAGGTTGCAAATGGCAAACTTAATCTGAAGAGAAACGTTTACATTTTTTGTTAACTGTAATAACACCTCTATTCAGTTTAGAGCTCTTAAACCTTTTAATAAAGCAGCTACTTGACACAAAGTTTTTATTTTATTTTTATAATAGATACTTCTCCCAAAAGCTTGAAGTAATAAATCTGACTATAGAGTAATATTTCTCAGTATTTGCCACATAGTTTGTGCGTATTAGTGTTGCATAATAAATAGATGTTTAAAATATTTGTTCATAGAGGTCTTTCCTTGAACTTCAGAGTAAGTTATCTAAACAGTTGAAAAAGATTTATAGTTATGAAGAGGCCTATATGTCAAGCAAAGTTTTATGATATGTTCCATAATAAATTAGCAATAAATGGATACAGGTGACTGTGGAATTTATGGCCTTTAATGTTTTAATGCTTCACTAAAGAAAAACCTATTATTAAGGTCCTAAAGGGTAATACAGGAATACCATCTACAAATTGTCAAATTAAATAGTTGTTGCCAGGTATTTGAACAGTGGAACGTTTCTGCTTGACCAGCAGCAGGGGTGGATAGCAAAGAAAGCAGGGGAAGAGCAGATAATTTCTGAAGTACAGCTGAAGATTTCACCCTGCAAACCCTCCTCACTGGAAATGATGGGTCCAGTCCTAAACCATCTCACATTTGAAAAACCTGTAATTATCCAGGTAATCTAAGTCTGTTCAAAGGGCTCCAAATCACTCACACAGGTAAAGGTTGAAGGATTCATCCCAGTTTAATGGAAAGCTAAAAGCCAGTGAGTGAAGCTTTGCTCTTCAAACGTTTCTGCCCACATGAAAACTATTGCTTGAATTCAAGAAATAACACACTGTGGAAAAGAAATGGATTTCACTGTCCTAATGCTGTGGCCTCAGATAATACTGGAACGTGCCCTAAAATACAAACACCAATTTGTTGCTGCAGATGCTTGTGAACCTAAGTAATTAGATCCCCATCAAAGCATAAAAATATGGATAAAACTGATGAGAACCCAATCAGAAAATAAACTAAACTTTTGAGTCAAAACAGGGACGGTACTTGGTGGGGTAAAGGCAGAGAGAGATTTATCTTTGAAGGGAAATCAGACCTGGCAGTAAGGAGTTAAGATCCCAAAATGACTTGGCAGTGCTGCCCTGCTCTCGGGGAAACAGCCCCCCCCCACCCCCAGGGATGTAGCAGAGACGAAACCCCGTCCTCAAAATTGCTTTTTAAGATTAAGCATATCCAAGCCATTAGCAGGATGTCTGCACGTTAACACATCAGCACAAAGATAGGGCCAGGGGGAGGGGGAAAAGAGTAATGCAAAAGTGCTCTGCGATTGTCATTGGGGCAGTTCATCCCTAAAAGGAAACACATGTTAGACAATCGTCTACCTAATAGGGTTGGACAGTAATTAAAAAATATCTTTTATTTGGAGAGCTGGGTCTTGAGACTACCAACTCGCACCATTAATCTTTTTGATGTACTGCAAAGATCTGCAGCAAAGGTCAGCGAGCAGCTCTGCCATTTGTAGGGGGACCAACTCCCTGATGGGACAGAGAACCGCAGAGCAGATAAAGCCATTACACCTGGCTATCAGTTAACTGCTTCACAAAGGGACCGTAGGGTGACCATGACCTGATCACATCCCCGTATGCTCTCATATCACCATTGGTAAATCTACCTTGAAAACTACCAGCAGCCCCTCAGAAATAAAATTCGGGTGAGGCAACTGTGCAAGGAAATTATTTAAATCGAACGGAAAGCAGGAAGAGGGCTCATTGCTCTCAGGATGCCTTGATCTGCTCCTCAGAGAAGGTAGAGCTAAACCTACTGCAAAATGAGGTGTCTCAGATTCCAGTTATACCACACGGACTGTGCCATAGCAGTTAAAGCAGCAAACCCAAAGCTGCACTCTACCCTCTCAGCATTAACACTACCCTGCCCCACCAAATGTTTTCAGCAGTCCCATTTGCTCCAGCTGGGCAATCTTCACCCCTACAGCACCTTGATGTCCTCTACCAGAAGAATTAAACCCCCAGAGTGGCTACTGCCAGTATAACCAGGCAGGGCTTGTGGTCAGGGGAAACGCGTCCATAGCCAGAGCAGGCACCACCACTGCTCCCCAGCGGAGCCTGGAGGGCAGAGTTTGAGCCAGCCTCTGGCACTGTCTCGGAGGATGTGCCAGATTAAAGCCCCGCTGTCACTCAGATAATCTCCAGCCTGGCTCAGTAAAGAGAGAAGCTTTCCACTGCAGATAGGGATAATCGTTCATTAACCCATTAGTGTTGCTCACTTCACAGCTCCTTTCCCTTCCCTGCTTTACTCTCGTGACACCACGAGATGTTTTCCCTTACTTTGACAGGGCTAAGAACCTCTCTTTGGGGCTTTTTTCAGATTTTGGGGTGTTTTAAAAGAGAATTTGATTAACACATGTGATTTCATCTGGAAGCTGTTTTTATCCCCATGCTGTGAAGAGCTAACTTCCAGATCACCCTCCCATCCATATGTCTGTCAGATGTGTTCAACTTGTGCTGGGCTGGGCAGGGTGGTGGGTTTTTTTTTTTCCCCACTATGAACTACGAGCTTATCTGACCCTTAACAATGACTGCTGCAGGTGAGTTGTAAAGCTATCTGCTGTTCAGATAAAACTCAGATACTGTCTACAGGCATGGCCTCTTTTTTTCCAGGAATCTTCTGCTGTGCTCTGTCCAGAGGGCCAACAGTTATTGCTTCCCCAGGGGAAGCAATATTCATCCCCAGGGTCAAGCTTCTGCAGAGTCTAATAATATGTAAACTCTCAATTGTTGCTGTTTCCCTGTGGGGTTTTTTTTGCCATTCATCACTTACCCTAAAAATTCTGTATCACTGTAAAAGGCAGATTATCAAATAAAGATCCCGTGATTTTTTTTGGATGTCTCCATTTTTTGGATGATTTTTTCTGTCCTGTCTCCCTCAGGACAGAATAAACTGAAATGATTGTGTGAGCAAAGAATTAATTTAGCTTGATAAGTGTCCCTAGATCTGGCTCTGGGGTGTAATATCACCTCTCCATTGTTTCTGTATCTGTTCCCACACAGGAAATATGGGAGAAGGACATCCTCTGATACATTGGTTTTTTCTCCTTAGACAGCAAAAGTTAGCAGACTTAGAGCTTTCTAATCCTTTTAGGAATAGAAATAGGAATAGTGTCTTTTATGCCTGATTTCAGCAGCTGTGACGAGCCCACATACAGAAATATCCTGGAAAGATCAGTTCACAAGGACACTCGGCTTCTGGGGACAGGACAAGTAAAACAACTTTTGTGCAAAGACAGTTGATATCTTCTAAATAAGAGGGTAACAAAAAAATAGGACAGATTTCTGATGCAAAACAATATTTATTTAACTTACAAATTTAGCTGGCATATTTGTGCAAATTAGAGAAAAAACTGCAGTATGACTTCACCACAGATAAAATTCTTCATTATAACTATATGCTTCTAAATAATGATTTTCAGGTTTTTCTGCCTCTATCTGCTAATGCAAAATGACAAATCTTTAAGCATATTATACAGATATGTTTCTTGAGGTTTCCAATGTATGGGTATTTTAATGGCATCTACAGTAGTGTCCAAACAAGGATAAAGAAATAAAATTTATGGATTTCAGATGTTTCTTCATTTAAAGCAGACTGAGAAAACAAGGAAGTGGGGAGGTGATAGGTGTAATGCACTGCAATTGTTTTGCATCAGGGATTTTCAAACACTTTTAAACCGTTGGAATCTCTTCATGCATTCAGACACATTCCAAAGAGCTTTGAAGAGTTTTCCTTCATACAAACGTTGTGCTTTGGGTGGGAACCAAAGCCCTGCTCTGGGCACTCCTCTGCCAGTCTGTGGCTCTGCATCCCCACCTGAATTTTGCAGCTGTGCTCACTCCCTGTTATGTCCAGGACTGAATATTCTCATAACCTTTGTAAGGCACCATTTCAAGTAATAAAATTATATCAGTGGCTTCTGGGAGCTGCAGCAGGGGAAGAAGGGATGCCAACCTTCAGCTGCAGCTTTCAGGCTGGTTCTTGGTTCTTTGAGATTGAGCTGCAGAGACAGATGACGTTTCCAGCAACTCCCAGTGCAAACTGCAGCATCACTTGTCATGTACCCCAAAATGGGATTGCTCTTGGCTTGAGAACTCTGTACTGAGACAAAACTAGCAAAAAACTTGAATAAAAATGCAGGAGGTGTGTGGCTTTCACACCCAGGTTGCTGCAGCAACTGGGACCAGAGGGAAAGGGTAGCACTCTCTGTGGCAAACACAAAGGTAAAAACAGCTGGATGGAAGCAGGAGGTCTTCTCTTGCAAGGAATGGAGAAAGTGATGGAAGGTGCACCAGACAGAACAATGTCCAGGTAGAGGTGAAGAAATTCAGATGGGGATTTTTCTTCTAGGGACAGGACAGGACTATAAAAACCAAAAATAGTGAGAAGAGGTTAAGCCTACCGGAGAGTCAGGGCTGCTGCTGACAAGATGAGATCAGTGTTTGAAAGAGTCGCTACAAAGGACGGCACACATACCACGTTGTTGAAAAAGAAATAAAACAAAAAAGGTGTGTCAGTTAATATGAGTTTAGACATTTCAGGAGTTGCTGGAGAGTCTGTATAGAAAAAAAACCAAGCAAACAAACAAGGCCACAGCTTTTAAACAAAAGAAAAAGAAAACAAGACAGAAAAGTGAGTGAATCAACTTCAATCTGTGAAGTTGCTGACACTTTCCACCCACTGACAAGGGGCTTCCTAAAAAAGCAGAATGTCTTCTGATGTTGGAGGAGAAATATAAAAGAAAAGCACCAGGAGCTATGACTGGATATATAAAAAATGTAAAGGTCCATTTGCACATACACTTTTAAATTTCAATATAAAGTGATAGTCTGAGACATCTGGTACCTGTGTGATTTCCTGGGTTAATTTATCTATAGCCTATTGTTTCACATTAAACATTTCCATAATAATAATGGAGTGTGACATCTGGGGTTTTTTTTTCTTCCCAAAGGTATGCAGCAAGCCGAGTTTTATACCCAAATATATATGTCTCATTTGATATTGGCTTAATGGCTACTTTCCCAAACACAACAATGCCTGGCTCAACAGCATTTCTACTGTGATTTCTGTAATAGCCAAGTTCAAGAACATTTCTTTCTTTTTTTTTTTTTCTTTCTCTGACAACATCTTCTTTTTTTTTCTTCTTAACTTCAATTCAAGAGGGTCTCAGGGGAAAAAAAAAGAAAGGAAATTATGCCAATGAAATTCTATTTCCCTTTTGAAGATACAAGCATAATCTTTAGCTAACATGCTTACTGCAAATTCTGGCACACAGGATCAAAATTCAAAATTATTCTCACTTTCAAAAATAAAATTAATATGTAAAGATTTCTAGATCACAGCAGAGAGCACCACATCTTGAAATCAATAGCCTAATTCATATACAAATCTGAAATTCCACCACTAAAGGTTCTGTGTGGTGAATCCAGCCCAAGCTTTTGTCTATAAATCCATTTTACCAAACATTCCCACCTGAGGAGTGGGAGATTGGAGCAATAGCAGAAAGTCACCTCTCCAGGAACCAACCTGACTGCAACTTGCCTGGTGTTGAGTGTCTGGTTCTGGTTTTACTCCTGTAAGACTGAAGTTAAACCATATATTCTTGCCCTCTGTCATCTGACAGAGGAATGTACTCAGCCCCCTAACATTTGCACTGCTTGTCTTGCTGCCATCATTAAGAGAACCTCCTGCCTTGTAAAAATGTAACTACACGTGTTTCATAAAAATTGATATAAAAATAACAACACTGGGGTACTTACATCTTTCTGGAACAATTGAATTCTGAAACAAGCATCTCTGGTTCTTCCTCCTGCAAATGGATCAAATTACATTTCACTAGGTAATAAAGTGTGGTACAATAGCCTGCCCAATCTGTTTTCATCTTGTCTGGTACAAAGATTCAGATATACTCACTCATTATTCAACCTAATGGGCTGGGTTTGGCATATATTGAATGCTAGTGCTCTCCCTGGAAGCTGCAGAGGTTAACTGCTCCTAACAGTCTCTTTCCTTCCTTTCTGGGAATGTTTTCCCCATGAATATTTGAAACAACAGAACTAAATATCATAATACCCTAGAATGAAGGTGCTGGTACAGACCACAGTGATGAAATAATAGTAGCATTTTTTTTTTTTTTCCCATGCCAGTGGAACCTGGTCTGTACCTGGAAATATTTTGAAATATATCAGGGAAGTAATCTGCTCTTGCCAAAATGCTTGCAGATTTGAAGGTCCACATTATTAAGCATTATTATCATTCTTTATTCACTTTATTGCTAGTGTCTGCATGATTATGGTTCTTCATGAGGAAAAAAATTAGTCAGAGGCAGAACTGGAGATGTTACACCCTTCATTCAATTACCATTTGAGAGGAGGAAAAAAAAATCTTTCTAAATACAAATTACTTAATTTAATGTTAACTATGAGCTAAATAATGGCCATTGTAATCCTGTAAGTGGCTCCAGGAAGTTAAAAACAAAGTTACTTCTAAAAGCAGAAGCTTGAAAAACCTATGTATATAATTTCTAGGCTCCGCAGCAAGAAATTACACAAATTGCTAATCAGGCACCAAAATGAATATAGTGTTGATACAGTTGAAATGTTTTCTTTGCTCTCCTTTCGTGCTATAATATTTTTCTAGTCCCTGCACTCAAAGTAGATACATCACATTTTGATGTAGTTAGGCTCTTTTCAAGGTGTGAAATTGGTAAGTACCAACACCAAAGGAAAAAAATTCCTTTAATACTGCACTGTGCCACTTGAAGCTGTATTACCCTCTGGCTTTGAGCCAGCAAACTCCAGTGAGAACTATTTTATAGCACATGACTATAATAAAAGATATTTAAACATGGCCTAACAATGGATTAAACTAGTAAGACATAGTTTGTGTTAGATCCCAAGGATGAATATCAAAAATAGAGGCAATAGTTTTGAAACAACAGCCAGCAGTGAAAAGTTTACTCCTAATATAAACCAGACAGTCCCCAAAATAATTTGTGGTTTATTTAATTCTTACCGTTCATCTTGTGTTCTTTTGAGTAAGCTAAAGTAAGACACCCGCGTAAAAGCACCAGCTGGTTTAGATTTTGATTCTGGATCTCTAGTGAGCTGAAAAACTCTAATCTGCATCTGCAAGGGTGGGGAGCCATTTTTGTAAACAAGGAAAAAAAAATTAAGATTTGCTATGGGGGGAAGGGCAGCTTAGAAGAAGGTACATTTTGGGAGAAGAGAGAAAAAACAACCTCGTTAATATATTATAATAAATTACTGTTTTGTCATTATCTGGTTTTATTTGCACAAACATCAATTGCATGTGAGCCATGAAAAAAGAATGTTTCATTGCCTTTAATACGCACTGCAGTGTGCACCCATACAAAATCATTACTGTAACAAAACCAGCTGCATGTAATAGAAAGCAAATGATTTACAATGTTACTATAAGAAACTACTTTATTTCATATTATCATAAAAAGAACAGCACTGAAAATTTGCATGACAAACACAGGAATCCAGGAAATTCCAAATCTAATTCATTTTTAGGTTTTAATAGGTATTAACTTACGGAGGTGAATTGTTAAGAACATTTCTTGCAGACTATTTCCAGAGAGTTTAGCTGAAATATTGGAACTTATATTTAGTGAAATGTGAACTAGCCCAGTAGATGAAGAAAATGCATAAGCTTTAAATTCGCTGCTGGACCTAAAAAAAGCACATTTATTTTTATCACCATGCTGTGGCTGAAGGTTTGGGTCTATCAAGGATCTCTCAAGTCAATGGGTCTTCGGTCCTCTGAACAAAGACTGCTGGATTAGATGCTGTTCTAAAATTTCAGTTCTGTTACCAACCTGCACAGTGACTGTTTTAAACTGTTGTGAAATTTTAACAAATAAACATGAGCAGTTTCAAACCACATTCTGCCTGGTTGTATGGAGGGGTTGGGATACTCTGCTGATTTAGCAGATTATGAAGGATCAAATCCCAACTCTGTCTCTCGCAGGTCATGAAACAAGTTCCTGTTGTGTCGTGGAAGGGAAGCCTATTGTATTCAGCTAGGGAAGGAGATAACAGCTGTTACCAAAAAGGTGGCAGGCATGTAAAAGAAAAACTGAAGTCTTGAACAAATGAAGCTTTATAAGTCCCAGGCAGGACTCAAACAAATGTTCAATGAAAGTCACTTTTATGGCTGTACTTTGGTTTATCGCAAGGCAGTAATAAATGTGTCTCATTAAAAGCCAGTAAAAGAACACCACCTACACCACCAATTGCTGTAACTGCAGATATAGCAGATCTGGAATAGTTACCTAAAGACCCTCATTTCCTAGCATTTAATGCTTCCCTATCCATATAAACTAGCTTTCTATGGATTTAAAGACTGTTGGATGCTGAAAGCAGCAGCTGTTGCTGGGAAAACGACACTTTCAAAGCCCTGTTTCTTTCTCAAGGTGAAGTTAGAGGAAGGTTGAATGAACATGGAACACTCCTTGGTGAAAAAAAACTTGCCAGAGGAGAACATGCCAACAGAAAAACAAGCAATTCCCTCCATCCTGGCTGGAGTGTAAGTGTTCTGCCTCAGCTTTATTGCTCAGCGGGTCAAATTCATTCCTGGTGAAATGGCAGTTCCCATGGTGAAGCCGCAGGAAAATTCTGAAACATTCTGGCACCTGTCAAGAAATGGGGATGTGAAAGTGGGGGGAGGAACTGGCATGTAGAAGCTGGGATTAAGGGTGGGAGCCACCACATAAAAGGTTATTCTTGTTCTAGTTGTTAGAACTTTTTTATTGCATAGAATTTACATACATGCTTATTAAGTGGTTTAAAAAAGAAGCCTGACAGATATTAAACAGCATGCCACACTCTTTATGCTGCTGCCATACAGATGTGTCCAAAGCATAAACAGACTCACAGTCAGCACTTGATTGCTCTATGGGAGAGTATCTCTGCAGTAAACTTCTCCAAACTTTTCAGGACAATTAACTTGAGAATTGGAATATTTTTTTTTTCTCCCCCCACAGATTTGATCCATTGCTTGATCTCTCACTGCTTTCCAATTATGCAGGGAAAATATATAGCAAGTGTTTTAATACCCTAGATTGAATTTCCTAAACCTAAGCTAGCAGCAGAATTACTGGGCCAGGGATTCTGGCACAAGAAGTACAGCTGTGTGTGAGCTGGTGGGAAAACTATTGGAATATCATGACTAGTCTTGGTGTTCACACTTCAAAGAAGCCACGGAAAATTGAAAATAGATCAGAAAAGAATGATTTCAAGATCTGGAATATCTGCCTTGTAGGGATAGATGTTTGCAGCCTAATCTGTTTACTTTATCAGAAGAAAGGTTAAAAGACTTGATTGATATATTAATACCTACATGTGGAGAAAATTTGTAATGGCTCCATAATTTAAAATATGAAAATTAATCAAGACCTAGAAACCGGAAATGGTCAAATTCTGATTAGAGATAAAACTACAGGATTATTAACAGTGAGTTTAGTTAGTTATCAGGTAAACTTTTACAAAGGGATTGTGGGTTCCTCACCCCAGAAACTTTTCAGTCAACATTGGATGGCTCTTGGACTAAGAAGAGCTGGGAAGAGGGCTGGGTGCAGGTTTCCCAGGTGAGGCATTCTGGTCAGGACAAATGTGCTAACCATGATGGTCCCTATGACCAGGGAAGTGCTGGGGCAGGTCAGTGTTCTTCAGCTGAACTAACTGGCAAAGCTAGCATCAGTATATGGACAAAGGTAAAACCCACCTGAAGATTTCCCTGCTCACAGTAATGCTGATGCTCTGGGAAGCCATGTCACCTGTGCTTGGATTGCTGAACTGCTCCCTCTTTCCATCCTGGATCCTTCCCTGTCTGTGCTTCCTGTAGAAACCATAACAATGGACCCAGGTAATCTGCTTTGTGCAATCCCCCTGGAGCCATGCACAAACCAACTGCTCTAATCTTTCTTTTACCTCTTTGCCTCTTTTTTTCTCACACTTAAAATTTCAGGCTTGACACTGGATAAAAAAGTCCTCTTTGGGAACATACGCTGGATACTTAAATGTTGAAGTGAATCTCTGTTTCTGCAATTTAAGGAATTCCTGGGATGACCCTGAGAAGTATCTTGGCTGGGATGATGTTTAAATTAGTATTTACAACTGCCTGTGAGTTTTGCTGAGTAAAGGTCATTTGCACAGCAATATTAGTCTTGTGCCTCTTTACTCAGCACTCTCCAGCCATTACCATGCTGCTCAAACTCAGCAGTGGTGCAATTATCAGCTCCTGTGACCTCTTGATACTGTCACTAGCAATGGAAGGACTCAGGCAGTGGCAGAGCACTGCACAAAAGACCCTTCAATAAACAAACACCAAGAATATCTGATTTCCAAAGTGAAGCATTTAATCACATAGGCTTTTCTATCACTGGAAATGAAGGCAGACATGCTGTTACAGTAATATGGGGAGAGAAGAAATGAGATTGAGCAGCAACAGCAGCGAAACAAAGGAGAAGCTGAAGGAAAACAAAATATGGAGATGATTTAAAATCACTTATGAGACCTGTGCCTGCTAATGCATTTTTTCAAATGATTATGACTTACAGAAAATACATTCAGACATCTTCTTCTCATTAGAAACACTGAGTTGAAAAAGATATAACCAGTATCCCAGTGTGTTCCCCTAACATGAGCTTTTGAACCACAGCTACGAAGCTGCATCCAACATTGGTATGCCTTAATATCAGATGTTGCTGGATGATGAGACATCTGTGTTCTTATATGGACAATCACATTACCCCAGCATCAGCAAGAGTGTTTCTAGAGAACAATTGCTGATGTGCTAGCATGGTTTCTATCTTTCTATTGAGACCAGCATTGTCATCTTTGACTTCATCATTTCCTAGCTGATGGGAATTTCAAAAGAGCTGCTGTGGAGAGCTTTTACTGTTACCCACTGCTTCTTCACATTTAGATAGGCAATGCTGTCAAACATCAACAGAAAATGAGGATGCATCATTGGTTTAAACCGTGAAGATTCAGTAAAAACTGAGGTAATGACAAATCACTTTTGCCAAAGCACCTTTTAAAGTGGTGATGAAGAGGCTCACAGGGTGATGTCTATACCCTAACATAGTTAGTTGTGACTTTTTAGTGAGGTTTAACCAGAAAGAATTCTGGTTGCACACTTTCAGAAGCAAAGACAAAGGAATATAAACAGCAAAGCAACAAGAGATTTTAACACCAGGCAACTGTTCTCATTTTTATTTACCCAGACTCCAAAACCAACTAACTCTGCCTGTGTCACTTTGTTTTCACATGCAGGTACACTTTCTGAGCATAATTCCAGAGTGAGAGCAGACAAAGTGACAGAAGAGCCTCAGTAGATTCCTAGTGTAGGGCAAAGGCCTTCAGAGCTGCAAATAATAACCAGAGAATAAATTCTGCTCTCCATCACACTGGAGAAAATTCAAAGTAATTACCCCACTTACTTCAGTGTAGTGATCCTAGATTTATATTACTGTAAATGACAGCAAAAATTGGACCCAATATAGAAATAATTTATCTAAGGCCCTAAGTATAGTTAGTTGCACAATTCAATCTGTAAATAATGCCTCTAATGCACATATGGCTAATTTACATCCAGACTATGAGAACATATCCAGTGCTGATTTCCAGGATGCTTAAAGCACTAGGCAGTGCCAAAACAAATCTGCAGTATTCCCAGAGCCCTCAAAATCTTTCCAACTTCTGGGGCTGGGAAGAAGATGCACTACACACATTTCTGAAAAGTGAAATTCTATCTGCTATGTACTAGTTATTGGATAATTCTTACCAAAAGGGCATAGAAGGCTGTTAAACAGCACACAATATCTACTTGCAAGAGTTCTGCAAGCTCCCTTCTCTCAAGAAGTTGTTTTTATCTAATTTGTCTCTTACTGGGAGCATAATTCTAGGAGCAGCTTGAGTTTTCTAAGAATAAACCACACTTGAAAGATATGAGGGTTTTAAGTAACATTGGAGAAGAGTGCCTGGAGTACATACATTTAACACATATAAAACTTAACTACAGCAATTTAAGTTAGATGCCTTCTCTAATCACATATTTATCTTAAGACCTTGCTGAAGCCAAATTGAAATTGATATTGCTAGGAGGAAAGATGGTATAAGAATCTGAATTATTCACCAGCTCAACAAGAGAAAAAAGTTCTGCCAAAATACCAAGTATTGTTCTGGGCTTTGTGTGAGCACTGCAATGTGGTGTGTGAAGAGTTAGAAAATCCATGTCCTGCTGTACCTTGGACTTCAGAGGAGATAAGTCTAAGTGCAACAAGTCCTTCCCCTTCCTTCCTTCCTTCCTTCCTTCCTTCCTTCCTTCCTTCCTTCCTTCCTTCCTTCCTTCCTTCCTTCCTTCCTTCC
>VZUI01055692.1:0-14097 GCA_013401135.1 Cettia cetti | reverse complement strand
ACCCTGATGCCACAAGGACCTTGGCAAGGCACAGAAGCAATGTAATAGATAAGAAAATAATAAACAACCTTGAAAACCTGAACCGACAGATTCTGACTTCTTCTTCAAGCTTGGGGCTTGGGAAAGAACTCTCTATCTAAAATCTTGGAGTCTGCCAGCAGCAGAACCCGACAATTTTCTACAATGATCACAGCAAGAATAAGATTAAAGGCTTGGCAAATTTTCTCTTAATGTAAGCTTGTGCTTATTCCAGCTCTTTTGATTATATGTGTTTTTACTATGCCAAATTAATGAGCTTTTTTTTATTAATCTATCATATTTTTAAGCTTTGATTAATCTAGCTCTTAATATGTACATAAAATTAGTTTGATTTTATTAACTATTGTTTAAATTAATACCCTGAAATTAATACCTTCGTACTGTGAAGCTGGGAGTTTTTTGCGTTATAAGGGTTACTTATCCTTCCTGACCTGAGATTATATTGCAACATAAAAATATAGCAACAGATTTTTAAAATTTATTAGAATTTTCATGAAGCGTGAATAATAGCCATGTGGACTCATCTATGTTCATCTATAATAATGATCCCTTTTGAGCTATTTTTACAGAAATGGGTCAGTTCTGTGAAAATTCAGGATGTAGATAAACACACTTTGACAAGACTGAAATGGTAAATTTTATCACTTTCCCATTTAAAAGATTATCCTCAGCAGATAGATTAAGAGCCATTTCAGTGGCTGGTAACACAACTGTTGCAATTACTAATGCAGTTGTGGTACTCACAGCAAGCAAAATTTCTTAATGGTACACCTGGAAATTGCACATATAGGTAAGTGCAAGCTGATTTACTCTTAGTGGAAACAAGTTTGAGAATGATGATGACGAATGCTCAAAACCAAAGTCCATACACCTTATTAATTTTCTAGAGTTAGATTTGGGGGTGTTGGTTGTGCATTTTGGTGACTTTTTAAAAATAATGTAATATCAACACAGTACAAACCAATACATGCCTTCTCTCCACAGCTGTCACAGCTTATGCTTATTCAGCTTACCTCCACTGTGACATCCCTGTCCCAGTGCAAGTTCTGTCTGTGATGGTAAGCTTGTTCTTCATTTTTACCTCTCTCCTGTATTATCAAGGACAACACATACTCTTGTTACACCTTTTTAGGCCAATGAGTCCATTTATGGAGACATCTGACTCAACAGAACCACTGTTCTAAACAACAGAATGTATGAATTTTTAATGTCATAGTTTTACCATGAGACAATATTTTTAAAGTACTTACACTAGTCTTCAAATGCACGTCCTGTTTATTTTAAAGAAAACTCAAACCAACTTACTTGAATTGTCTCTAGAGGGTAAAAGGAGCTTTCCCACTTGCCCTCAAAGAGGTCCTCAAAGAGACAAGCAGGTGGACAAGAAATGATGGAAAGAGGCTTTCCAGAGCAAACTGAAACTAAAGACTCTTGGGCTGTCACAGATCAGGAGGGAAGAACAAACAGTCAAGAAAAAGGTTTTGCTCCTAGGAGTGTACTAAGTTAAGCTACCTCATCCAGTCCAAACTGAGTACAGTGGTTTTCAGGTGTATGGAAATCCACACCTACAGATGTTTTCTAGAATAAAAGGAACACTGAGTTATACCATGCAAATGACTAATTCTGTAAGCTGTTGGATGCAGCTAAATTGGATTTTGTTTGAAACTGAAGTTTGTGTGTGTGAACTGGGAAGATCTTGGAGGATCATATTCCAGTATTCCTGCTTGGATCAACAAAACGTGCAAATGGCTGGGGAGATGGAAATTAACCATTTTCTCAGAAAAAAATAATGCCATACAGGATCCTACCAAAAGGACTAGTATGCAGAAATGTGGATGACAAAAGGTTGAACACAAATTTAGTTTAAAGAAACCACAGGCTCATCTCAGCTTAATTGCTTCTAGGCTCAAACACATTTTCACACCGGATATTTTCCTATATATTCACACAGATCACCCCAAATAGAAAGGCTGAGGAAAGGTTTCTCTGAGGCCTATAAGGTTAATGCACTGAAAATGACATCTCAAGAGGTAAGACTGTATCCAGCAAAACTTTCCTAGCCTTGTCTCTCTCATATCACGCTGGTGGGTCCTGTGGTATGCAAAACCAGCACACCTTCCTTGTGCACAGCCAAAGTACTCACTTGCACTGCAATACAATCAAGGGAAGTTCTCTAAAATGTAGAAAACTGTGTCCCTTCATATACAAATATTAACTGTAAAATAAAAAACCATAAGTATGAGCACAAAAGCTGCAGGACAGTGATAACAGTGTGTTGTGACTCTGACTTTCATCCACTTTAAAAACCAGGTCCCACTGCTGGTGCAAAGGCCAGGCCTTTCCAGCAACTGTCCTGCTCCAGTATGCTTGTATTTGCACAGAAATTCAAATGTATTTGCACGGGATGCAGGTAAATGGAGGACAGGGAGGCATGGGGTAAATGGGGGCAACACCAGGGCCTGGGGAATGTGGCAGCTCTGACCCAGAGCTCTTTGAAACCACTTCTGCTTCATAATCACCTCAGGAAAAAAGAGAGAAAGAAAAAAAATTACAAGATGTTTTATGTATTTGGATATCCTTGCAAAATCAAAAGGAAATAATCTAATTTTACAGGGTTGACTGTCAATTAGTGATTTTTAAAATAACATTATAGTTTGAAGGTCATTTCAAATGTCAGCAGTAAAATAACTTTGTCAATATCTGAACAAGGCATGAGTCTGACCTATACTGACCAACCATTCCCTGAAGTACTTCAGTGGAAATCACTTTCCCATGTACTGTTACAAGAGGCAGTTTGATCCCATTGCAGAAGGTGAAAGAGGCTTCTTGTGCAACAGGTTCCAGGATGACTGGATTGTATGTAGGTACCACAGTTTGCCATTGTTTCCTCTCACTATAGTCCTGCATGCACACAGCAAGGGACTACACTGACATTCATAAAAACAAATCTACTTTTTCACTTACTCTGTGAAAAACTGTAATCACCAAAACCTCCTGCAGCTTCTGGAATGCCAGAGCAGCAACTCAAGAATTTTTCAATTTCTAAAACTTCTCTGTGTCTGAGATATTTTGATCAAAACATTTATTTCTCAGTCAAAACGTTTTATTTTTCCTTTTACAAACACGCTGACACTCTACTTTGAAAGTTCTTTGCTTTACAAGATCATGTGCATATATTTTCAAGTTACAATAAGTCTAACCAGATTCCATAGTAACAGTAGTGTTTTATTCTAAAGGAGGTTTAGAAAAGGAGAAACCACATATCAAAATGTACAGTATTAAGATGTACCTTTATGTAATTTTTGTGTGCCATGTATTAAAAAATATATATACCTTCAATGAGATATTTTCTTAGTGTTTGTCATTAATACATGTACATGTTTGTGCATTTAAAATGTGAAGTTGTTCTAATGCATTTGGTATCTTGCTGCATTTTCTGCTGCATTTCAGTGATACTGAGTTAATGAATTGAATGTGAATTTATTCATACTTTATATAGACAAACAGTAAAAATACACTGAAACGATTTTATTTGTGCCAGCAACATTTAGTTCTGCAACTTGTCTGTTGGCTGTGTTAGGTCCTGCTATAAATCTCACCATTATCTGCTTCTACTTAAGCACCAATTATTTTTCTTGAATAGCAGTCTATTTTTAGCACACAAAGTGCAAATCTTACAAAACCTAACTTCTACATTGTGTTTAGATTTCATGTATCTCCAAAACCTAGTGCTTAAAGCCTACATTATGAACCATCCTTTTAAAACCATGGCTCTTGAATTACATTGTTGACAAGCTTTGGGCACAACTAATGCACTTAATTTTATCTCTTGCTTTCAAAACCAAACAGTTCATTTAGCAACCACAGAGGAGAAAATTTGGATTCATTCTGATGTGCAAATCAAATACAGGAATTGATAACAGCTTTGACATATCAGACAACCATGGCTAAAACTATCATACCTTTGAAATTAGTTTCTGTGTTTAAAACTCCTAAAGGAAAAAAAAAATTTGAAGACACATACAAATGCTAACTAATTTGTAGCAATCTGAAATAGGATGGGGTTTTGTGTAGAAAAAAGCATTGAATTAAGGAAATGCAAATTAACTTTATCTTCTGGAAAATGGGTAATTTTGTTTACATTAACATCTGATCAGATCTTTAAAAAGCTTATTTTTCAGACATTCCTATTTTGAGTCCCAGGCCATTAGAATTTAACATACATTTAAGTGTATGTTTAACCAATAGGAATACAATTTATTAACTACATTTGTTAATTTAAAATATAATTTTAATATTTCAACCTACCATATTTAGAATATATTTCTTTTAATTCTTTTCACAGTGTTACTAGAACTCATTTCTCAGAAAATTAAAAATAAAAAGGAATACTCTCCAATATTTTAAAAATTCAAAATTGGAGAAAATTAAAGACACTGGCTTTTCTTCCATTGTCATTAAATTAGGAATACTCTTGGGACACCCTTTTTAAAATCTCACTGATTTTTTTTTTTCTATCATCATTCCCCTATATTTACATCTATGATCTTTCTGACTTAATCTGTCCAGGATGCCTGATTGTAGACTTAGTACATGAAGGTGAGAAGGTAAAAGAAAAACTGTACACATAGCTTTATAAACATTTAAAAATTCTCAATTCCTTTTTCAAGAGCCTTTTTCTCTCATATAAAAGATAAATTTGGTACAACTAATTACTAAAAATATATTTTAAAAGTAAGTCTAATTAAATCAGCTGAATAGAAAACCAATATATTTTTAAATGTTAGCTTTTTTCTTATCCCAACAAAAGTGTGTTATTGCAATAATAGCTGGAAATTTCAATTCCATCTAGCTGAAACAAGAGTTTAATATGGCCATGTTCAGCCTCTGTGAATAAAGTAGATGATGCACAGACTGGATTAGGAATAGGATTCAAACCTACAGTCATAGTTTTATGTCTGGGACAGAAATGGGTGTCTTAATTACATGCTATTTCTTCATCTCTCAGTCTATCAAATTTCTCCTACTTTTTTTTCTTTCTTTAAAAAAAAGTATATTCTTATCTTCTTCTGTCCATCATTCAACTCATGCTTTCTTGGGTTCCCCCAGCTTTGATACATACTGAATTTTTGTTCCTGTCTCATCCCCTCGTGTTTACCTTACAGAAGCCCTGCTTTGTCTTGTTTTTGTTATTTCTGCTTTCTCGGGTTTTCCACTGAACTGTTTAAAAGAGGCTTACAATTCTATCACTATTTAAAAATTACCAATTTCCATACATAAAAAAAAAAGGATAGGGAACAAAACAAGCAGTAATGGCACTAGTAATTGACTTTTTGCTCCACTTTGAAGTCACAAAAACATTTGGCTAATAAAATTAGCTCTACAAGGGTTTCCATTAGATTTCTCAACCAAAAATGAAATTATCTATGATTTCCTAACTGTATGTGTGAACACTATGTAGAAAATACACTCATCATATCCATTCTAATATGTCAAACTCTGTGTCTGATGCAGCTTCAAACTGAAAAGGAAATTCATGCAGCAACCAGTGGCTGTAGGCTCACCACAGACCACTAGGGAGGGGAAACTGAAGTCCTCTTTTCTCCCTCCCAGAATTCCCAAATGTGGTGTAGGTGTTTGTCCCCGTCCAACCAGGACTGGGTTCATCTTACAGTAGCTGGGAGGGGGCATGGCCAGGACCCGGGGCTTATCCTGTGCCACCTCACATCCTGGCCAGTGCTGGGGGAAAGGGAGCCTTTTCCTGGGACAAGGAGTACTTTCAAGGAGTACCTTCTGGCCAGCCAAGGTGGCTGGGCTTAGGCCAAGCTCTTCCTCTCTGGTGAGCAGTTTGGCATGTGAATCACTCTCTTTTGAATGCTTTTGTTATTAACATTGTTGCTGTTACTGTCCATTTTCTTAGCTCATTGCTCTTTCCAATAAATTGTTATTATCTCAGCCATGATCTTTACCTTTTGGGCTTCCAATTCTTCTCTCCAGCCATGCTGCAGGAGATGTGGAGGAGCGGAAGGGAGAGCAAGCGAGCAGCATGTGGTTTGGAGTCTCAGTGGGAGCTGGTACATTTGGAAGTACCACTCTTAAACCATGGCAGTGGTCTTGAAAGAAAATAAAAATTGGTGAATTATTCTGTATTACCTGTCAGTGAGACTTGCGGCTTTACAGAATTTATTGTGTACAGAAGTTTCTACTGCTGAGATGCAGAACTTCTCATATCCCCAAAAACCAAGTCATATTTTAAACTTCGTTAGCCAAGTCCACTAATTGACTTGAAAACAAGAACTGAGAGCTTAAACTCTGTTGTATTGGGAATCAATAGAATCATCAGTTTACACAGTTTGTTGTCTGCAGCCCACTTGCTGAATGTCTGTGCTGCTATACACTGTATTAATTGCATCCTTCTTTAATATCAAGGTTTAGAACCACAAAAAACATGTTTACAAAAATTTATCCATTAGCAATGAAGAATGAGGGCCCGCTGATAGATGGAAGGGCTGCCACCTCAGCTAACTTTATCCTGCATTCACTTACAACACAAGCAGTAAAATATAAATCTGTATTAAAAAATGCTTGGGTTTCATTAGAGAAGATAGGTCATTCATCACTATCTCTAGTGCTGTTTCTGTTTACCAGGCAGTTTAAAATTTAAAGATCCTCAGGCACTGTCTAGGACAGAGGTACTTGGAAACAATTCCTTGCCGCTGACAAAGCTTAAAAAATCCCCCCAGATTTAACACTAACTCGCATTTTCCAAGAATGTGAGTAAAGTTTCGGATACTGTTCCATTAGGAAAAACAGTTGTTTCATGTGAAGCACTGGTAGTCCCAGAAAGAGTCTTAGTCTTGTCTCTCCTTGGCATTTCTTAAAGCTCAGCTTCAAACGGCACACTGTATGCTTTGCTGCCTCTATTTGTACCACTTAATACCTGTCTACTAACACAGATAGATTGAATTCAGGAATAGGAGATCCTTCCATGAGTAAATGCAGTTATGCAACACAAAGCACAGAGGCATGTGTGGCTCCAGGTGAACCTTTGGCAAAGTAAGCTGTTGATGGTCCTGCTGCAGCCTGATGAACAATGAAGCTGTTTTCCAGCACCATGGATTGAGAAATATTTTCCCCAAAATTTCCATGAAAATATAGTTTCTGTATGAATTTGATTTTGGCACCATGGATTGAGAAATATTTTCCCCAAAACTCTCATGAAAATATAATTTCTGTATAAATTCAATTTTGGCACAGAGATAACTTTCAGTGTAAAACACTGTTCCTATCTGTCAAACCCTGGTGTGTGTGGGGTGGGAACTCGTCAAAGTTCTTTCTAAACTTGGAGATTGTAACCCAGAAATGTATTCACTTACCCTGAAGTGGCTGGGAACGTTCTTCTTGTCGTTCAGTTAAGTTTTGTCTCATTAAATGTAGGCATTAAATCCACAGCTTTCCCTAACTTTTATGTTTGTTTCCTTGCCCCTCCTCCTGGAATTTCACATTCCAGCTCTTAAAGAAACCATGAATGTATCACCAGTTGCTCTGAGCTCCTGGGAGTTTGCAAATATTTGATATGATTTTCGTCATTTTTATAATTTTGTCTTTATTTCAATATCATCATCCTCACTGATAATCCTGGCAAAATACTTAGCTTTGTACTACCATGTCTGCATAACAGCCTTGCTTCCATTTTTTTTTGCAGCGCACATATCTAAATAGCACTTTTTAGTGCTGTTTGTAACAGCTACATACCACGAGACTCTACGTGCTAATTAGCTAAAAATGCCTAATTGCTTATAATTCTTAACTGGCAGCCTAAGATACATTACTGGTGATAGACACACAATGCGTCTGGCTGTAATGACTTGGGCGGAGGAAGGGGCCAAGGTATACAATTGCAGGCATTACGCTTAGACCAGCTAGATCCACGAGAACAAACTCTTGTTTTCAAATGTTTGTAACCAGCACCCCAGTCCTATATTCCCACACCGTTTTGATTCTTTGAAATCTCCATAAAACGTGAAGACAGAGAGAACCTAGTTATGTAATGTAATAGGTGGCCTTTTTTTTTTTTTTTTTTTTTTTTTTTTTTTTTTTGTGTGTGTGTGTGTGTTTGTGTGTGAAATGCCAAGCAACAGGTTGCACTGTTTGTACAAGGTTCAGGCAAGAGTGACTAAAACAAACACAACAAATTATCCGTTGGTTTCTGCAAAGGTCTGGAAAAGCTAACGCAAGTCACAAAGAGTATTTGAACCCGCCACAGTATTTGCACAACAACACAGACGGTATCATTATATGAATTATGGCGATCCAAACCACTCATCTGGAAGCGAGGCATAAGGGACCTAATGACGTACGCGCTTCAATTAAGGCACTGGGGGAAATGTCGCCTGCCCGTCCCTCCCCGGGGTGGGGGGGCGATGGGACAGAGGGGACGGAACGAAAGTCCTCCCAGCCGCGAGGGGGCGCTGCACCGCCCGAGCCCGCTCCGGCCTCCGCCCCGCGGCTTCTGGGAAGGGCGGGGCCGCGGCCGCCCCCCGCAGGCGTCACTCCCAGCATGCAGCGCGGCGCGCTCCTGCCCCTGCCGCCGCTGCCGCTGCCGGGCGGAGAAGATGGCGGAGGGAGGCGCGGCGGATCTGGAGACCCAGCGCACGGACGTCGCGGCGCTGCTCAAAACCGCCCTCCGCAAGGGCGACACCTGGTGAGAGAGGAGCGGGGGGGCTCGGGCGGACCGGCGCGGGCGGCGCCCTCCGCCCCCGGGGCCTCTTGACTGCCAGAGGGACCGACCTCGTTCCCCTCGCCCCCCCGCTCCCGGCAGTGGCTCGACGTCCCTCCCGCTGCCGGGAAGGTGGAGGCGGGTGACAAGGGCAGGGAGGCAGTGCTGTTCCCTGGGCTTCCTGCCGCTCGGTTCCCGCAGCTCCTGCCAGGCGGGGAGCGGCCGCCCGGGTGCGGCGGGGCCTCGGCCTGGCCCGGGCTGCGGGCGGGAGGCGGGGAGGCACCGAGGTCAGCGCCCGGCGGGGGAGGGCAGGCAGGGAGCGGCGCGGCTGCCGGGGCGCGCTGCCGGGAGGCTGCCCCGGATGGCGGGCCCGGAGCGCGCAGGGGACTTGTTTTGGCTGCGCGAGGAGTGTTGAGGTGGGGGGAAGAGCTCTGCTAGCAGGCGTTTCTTCCATTATCCAGGTTGAAATGGCCCCGGTTTCACCTTCGCGTTGTCAGAAATGATATCTGTACCCTGGTCTAGATGCCCTGATGCCCGTCCGTGGCTGTGACAGGCCTTGAGTTTAAATTTTATTGCGACTGTGAACGTGTTAGTTTCCTAAGAAAGAGTCCCAGAAGGTGCGAGCCGACTCTTATGATACGTTTTCGACAATGGACGTTTGAAAAATATGTTGTTCTGGTTAGTTATAAAATATTTCTTCGTATGTCATACAGATTGTCAACAGAATAATCCACGGTTGAGAAGAATTAGGTTAAATAAGCACCTCTTTTTGGTGTGTATTTGGTAATTGAGGTTCTATATTTGTAGTTCCATGAGACTAGGAAATGGGACTTTTTTTTAGGAGGGGAAAAAATAAAGAACTGGCACTTTTTCTACGACTCAGCCTCTTCATCTCTTCCTGTGTGAAGCTGTCACCCGAAGACAAAGGCTGAAGCATTAACTTACAAGAAAATTAACTATGAATACATAGAAGTAGAACTAGCCCACCTCATTTCAGCTGTCATCACTCACTGTTCCAGTTCTATAAAAGACTATATTTAACAGTGTTGATACTGCAGCATGTGTCAGAAGCATACATTCTGATGCATTATTCAAATACTGCTGAGTATATGTTCAGTTTTGGCATATGAACAGACTGCTCTTGAAACTAGAAAAGTGTAAGAAACTAGAAAAAGGAAATGAATTCACATGGTAGTGTTGAAAATGACCAACGGTAGTAAAAGTGTGCTCAGGCTTGGTGTCTTTCAAGACTATTTTTTTGTGGTTCTGTTGGGTAGTTCCCAGTTACTAAAACAATGGTTCAAGCAGTTAATATTGTTCAAAGTGGTAGTACCTTTATGACTAGTGACAGAATGACTGAAACAGTAAGTTTACTGTGCTGTTTACTTTTTTTAGTATGTTCAATATTTTAATACAAAAGAATCAGTTCTGTGGGAAAAGCTTCTAAATGTTCTGTAAAATATATCTAGCTGTGATTGCTGATATAAGTCAAGTGTTTTAAAACTGAATAAGCTACAGCAAAGTCCCATTTTAAGTTTTACTTGTGAACTTAAAAATTGAGCTACATAAATGCCTGTGCATTCATAGGATTTATACTTTGACTGGGCCACTATCTTGACAAATTAAAGGGTATCTTTAGTCCAGATGCTTTTTTAGAGGTATTTTGTCAATGACTTTTTGATTTTCGGGGGCATCAGTAAGTAAACAACAGTTAAAGCGCTCTAAGCAATGACTCAGAATTGCATTGATTCAGTAGTAAATACTGCTGAAAAAAAAATCAGCAATGCTATACTAGCTTGTTTGTTTGAGCTTTAAAACACTCAAATGTAGTCCTTTAAAAATGCTGGCTTATACATGAAAAGTCTTTTCCATGCTCTTCAGTGGAGAGAACAATAAGCTACAAATGGAAAGTATAAAGCTTTGGGGGTTTTCTCTAAGAAAAAAAACAACTAAAGAATAGGGCAGCGAGAGGCAAATCTTAGAAGCATCTATGAAGTGGCCGATGAATTTCTTCGTTAGTTCTTCATGTACACTGCAGAGAGAAATAAAATTGGCTTGAAATGCTACATTTTTAGAGTTAGGTATTGGAAGAAGAATTGCTAGAATTAGAAACCAGTTGTATAGGTGGTTTAGTAAGTTGTAGAGTTTGTTCCATTCGTTGTTTTTAAGGATAGCTTGGGAATAGTATGCATTAAGCTGTATTGCTCCAATGGACAGACAAGGTTAGTGTCCTTTAACTGCTTCAGCTGCAAGGGCAAGATTTTGGGGTAGTTTGCCCCAGTGGTCTTATTTGCATTCTTTATGGCCAGTTAATAGATTATTAAACTCTGAGAGACTTGAGGGTTCTTCCATCTCTCCATTTATCTTATTTTTCCAAACATACATTAAATAAACATCAGATTTTTTCCAAGAACTTTATCAGTTCTTTTGAACAATGTCTACTTTTGTTAGTAAAGTTAGTATAAAAACTATACTTTTGTTCCACAGAACTTGAATTAATATAAGTTTTACTTCTTGTGGTATTGTCCAAAGGATCTTCAGGTTCTTTGGTTTAAAGACCTAGAGTTCTGTTTAGGAAAAAGAATTCTACATTTCATTGTATGTCTCAGTTTTAGCATCCAATATGAATACATCTCAGTATTTTGAAATTCTACTGGTGCTTGACACGTGAGGAGAATTTATTGAGGAGAGTCTACTCTCTCATTTAGAAGGATAAAAGTTATTGGTTGTTACAGCTGTAGACAAATCTGAACTCATTCATTGTCTTCTACTCTCAGAAATTGAAGAGCTGTTGATGTTCATCAGATTTTTAGGCACGGTATATTTTGTGTGACCAGCTGGTCTTGATGTCATTTAATGCCTTTGTAGCTGCAGTGATATTCTTGAGAACCTTGCCAAGGTTTCTGTTTTTTCAGTATCAGGGAAGTACAGTTTTCAATACTGAAAGTTATTGATCTTGGAACAGTTTTGCTATAGAGGGGAAGACCATCACTTTTTCTATGTGACTTCTTGGGTGATTTCTCTCAAATTTCTTCCCCATATTCAAGTGTGATTTCTTGATTTTACCTTTAAAACCACCTTCTGCCCTGATTTCCTTGTAGTTTCTGGTCTTTTGTGGCTGTCTTAGTCAGAGATGTTGTCTCAGTAGCTCAAATATGTCATTACAAATGCTTTCAGACTCTTGGCTACCTCTTGCACATATTGTCCCTCTGTGGTCTAGGATATGTAACTACATTTCTCACCTTTAGGTATCACCTGCCAATAAATGTTTTACTTAAAGTGTGTGACAGTGACTTAAAAATAGCAAACAGCTCAGCAATCAGTTTTACCACTTTTTTGCTCTCTTCCTCCCGGAGTTTCCCACTGTGCTTCTTTCATCTATTGCTTGCCATAACAATTTGTGAGCTGATGACAATATAGAAGTTACTTGGATAAGAATTAGGCAGTTACAGTGGACAAAAACTATCACATGGAGTTTATTTAGTGGCTAAGGGAACAAATGTAATTATTAGATGTTTGAATAGGGAATACCAAGTAGCAGTACAAATATGTACTGTATACAGAATATATTGGTGAAACCATTCTGTCCTATCATTCTCCAGTTCTGGTGTCCTCATGTGACAGAAGGTGTTCATTTAGAATGAGTTCAGACATCTCAAAATCTAATAGTGAAAGCGAAAGCCTTGTCTTTCAGAGAAGAGCTTGGAGAACCTTTGTCTGTTTTGCTAGAATTTTGAATTGTGTGCTGAAATAGTTATATAAGAGGAAGATGTCTTCCAGGATAAGGATTTTTAGATGAGCAGATAAAGATTTAAGACACTATGTAAACTGAAGCTAGTCAGGTTTAGGCCAGAAGGAAGATGTTGATTTTCAGCCCTGTTAGCCAATGAATTTCAGTGCCACTCATCACTTTACAAGAATGAAGAGAGAGATTCTTAATCTCGTCTTGTTTTTTAAGACTTGCAAATTAGTAAAACCACAGAAGTACAGTATTTTTAGTTTTCAGATGTGTTGGATACACATCACTTCTGAAGTTCTGCTGAGTCTAGGTGGAGTGCTGCTATCCATACAGTACATTTCCTGGACAGTGAAAAAGATACTCTTTTCTTAACCTGTGGGGTAAAAATCCTTCCTGGTGAGTGATCAGTAGATATAAGTTCAACCTTAAAGGATTTTTCCTCCAGAAGTGAATTTCTTCACTGAACATATAAGCATTTTAGTTCTGGCTGCGGTGAAAATTTATGAACCTTGATGAACAGACATCTGTGGCCCTGCCTAAAAACCCTGCAGTGCCCATCATTGATGACAGCCTTGATGCTGAAGTGCTTAGCTTAATAACATTTTACCCTCTGGTCTTCAAAGAACATGCTAAGTTGGAAGGGACCTAAAAAGATCATCAAGTCCAACTCAACCCTGCACAGGACATCCCCAAGAGTCAGGCCATGTACCTTTTTCTCAGTACTGTCCTCTCAGTGTTTTCCACATTTCATCATCCATCATTGCATTGTGAACAGAATTGAATGTTACTGTAAGATTTTACTTGATTTTACTGAGGGCATGATGAGATGTTATGGACCTGCCCTTCAATAATACTTGGACTGGTATTCTAAATTATATTGGTAACTTCATAAAATGAGAAACAAGGAACACTATGTCAGTGTTCCAAGAATAGATTAAGAGTTGGATGGATTTTTTTTTTTTCAAATGAAGTTTAAATTGCAGATTTTGACTTTTAAACCTTGTGGTTGAAGTTTGGTGTTAGGTTTCTCTTACTGCATAGGAAATGGTGCTGCATGTGACCAGTGGTTTACAAAGATTTAAGTTCTTCTGGACAATACTTACAGTGAAATAAGTAGATGCATTTTCTTCTGTTAATTGATTAGGTGGGGTGAGAGCTTGTTAAAATCATGTTTGTTCCAAGCTTTTACCTGAAAATTGATTTATTAGATTATTTTTTAATGAAAAGTCTTTACCTAAATGGAAAATTTCTAAGGGTATACAAAACACTTACATGGTTGTTAATATAGTGTTTACACTGAAATTTTAACATAAAATTGCACTTCTCTACTTTTGGTTGAGTCGTACTTTTTGGTCTGTCTCTTGGTGGTATGGGTGGGGAATGTGCTGCTTAGGGTACAGCAGCACATTATGGGAGTGGAGCATACCATGAGCTGTAGTGAGAATTTGATTAATTGATTTGAAATGTTGGTGCATTTTGTTGAACTAAACATTTATTTCTGAAGAGGAATCTGGAATACTTTGGCAGATTTCTTAAAAATGGGAGGTAAACTGGGTTTTTTGGGTTTTTTTTGGGGGGGGGTTGGTTTTTTTTGTCTTTG
>VZUI01055690.1:0-14462 GCA_013401135.1 Cettia cetti | reverse complement strand
GCAGGCCCTGCCAGGGGCTCTCAGCTCTCCCTGGAGCCTGCTCCTCTCCAGGGAGCACCCCCAGCTCTCCCAGCCTGGCTCCAGAGGAGCAGAGGACCCCAGAACCAGACTCAAGAGCTCCTTGGGTCATTTTCACTCCCAAAAGCTCCAAAATCCCCATTTCATTTCCCCTGGCAGAGCCCTTTAGGTGCAATCCCAGCCCAGGTGGAGGCTCTGGATTTGCAGTGGAGAATCTTCAATGATCTCTGCTGGTTTTGCCCTAAATGATGAATGGCCCTTCTTGCTCCCAGTTTGGCTCTGGGAGGCACTGGGGAGCTGGAGGGACAGGCCCTGGTGCTTTCAGGGTGCAGCAGAGCCCCCCAGTGCTGCTCTGGGCACTCCACCCTGCCCAGATCCTGCACAGCTTCAGCTGGAGGCTGCACAGGAGCACAGAATCATCTTTTTCCCTCTCCAGCCCCTTTTTTCTGGTGCCTTCTATAAACCCAAGTGTGAAAACAACCCCAGGTGTGAGGGACTCGGCAGCTCTGGGGCTTGCACACCAATTCCATCCATCCCAGAGGTGCTGGAAGTGCTCAGAGGTCCCCTAAGTGCCCCTGGCTGCAAGGGGAGAAGAAAATCCCACAAATATCTCTGAGGGGTCTCCTTCTGTCCCACAAACTACACAGGCAGGGAAGGGAACAGCCACATCCATGAAAACTAAAGCTGGATCACAGCAGATTATCCTAAATGTCAGTGCCCTGCTGCCAGGCCACCCGTAATCCTTAAAAAAAAAATAGGAAGAAAAGCTGAAAAACAAGACCAAACATCCTCAGCTTCTGCTTTTAGGGAAGCTCCCTGCAGGAAGCCCTGGAGCACAAGGCCCAAGGAAAGCAGAATTTCCCTGCTGGGTTACAAATAAGCTGAGATGCTGAGGAGAAAAATCCAACACTACCCTGGCCACAGCTGGAGGAAAAAGAGGCTCCTGCTCACACCAGGGCCAGGAGGGATTCACAGCATCCTCTGTGCCACTCAGAGCTCTGGGGAGAGCAGCAATTTGGGCTGGAAGCTTGGAAAAGCTGCAGGAGGCAGGGGCAGGGGCGCCTCGGGGGTTAAGGCACAGCCCCGAGCTCCAACCCTCCCCTCCCGAGCTGTCCCGGGAGGCTTCACCCCCTGAGCAGCTCCCCGGGCAGGCAGAGCCGGGCAGTGATGGATGCAAAATTAAAAGCTGGATAAATAATTCATTGCTGAGGTCATCAGATTGGAGGGATGTGTCGGTCCCTGTGCCTCACGGGGCTGAGGTGGGGCTGCCAGCACCAACCCACAGCCAGGCGTCACCCGGGGGTGCTGGCACGGCCTGAGGGGGGTCAGCAGGCAGAGAACGCCCAGAGAGCCCAAAATAAAGTGAGAGGGGACTCGGAGTCACTGCTTAAGGTGATCATTAAAATGCAAACCATCAAACGGGCACGGCGCAGGCAAAGCCGCCGTTCCTCCTTCCTGCTCGGCCAATCGCTGGCAAAGAGCCCTCTTAAATAAAATAAATAAAAATAAACTCAATAAAGCACAAATAAAAGAGCCCAAGAAATGCTCCAAACCCACCTGGGGTAACCCTTTCCCTTCCCTCTGCCTGGCAGGGGGAGCTCCACCCGGTTTTCCTGGGAATGTGAGATTTCCAGCCAGGGATGTTGAGGCTGATTCTAAATCAGTGCTGAACAACAATGAACGTGAATTAAAGTTTATCCCACACTGCAGAGCTGTGGAGCATCCTCCCAACCCCTCTGGGGGCAGGAAAATCAAAGGGATCCAGGGATCCACAGCTCCCTGTGCCCTGTCCAGCCTCAGGACTGGGGCAGATCAGCAGCAATGACCCCTCCAGAGTAGGAAGCACAAACAGCAGAAATTCTGGGATTCTTTTTGCATTTGAGGATGGAATTGAGCAGCCCCAGCTGGGGTTTGCTGAGGGTTAATTACCTGCACAAACCCAAGGGCTCAGGGAGGAGCTCTCTGCTTCCTGCTGCACCTACAAAATCGGTTCGGTGTTTCTCTGAGTCCCTTCCCCGTTTTCTGAGCAGTGTTTGAGCCCATCCGTGCAGCAATCCCGTGGTTCCTGTCAGGAACACCTGACACCTGGCCCAGCACAGCCAGGTGCACCCAGAGCAGCTCCTGCAGCAGCCCCGGGGGCTCTGCCCCCACAGCCAGCCCCGGGATGCTCCCCTTGGGGCCAGCCCAGCTCCCCGGGAGCAGCCCCAGCTCTGCTGGATGCAGCAGCTGCACGAAGCCTTTGCTGCCAGCGGGGGCCAGGGGCAAACCCTGCAGGAGCAGAGCGGGGCCACGGCGCTGAATTCAACCCAGAATCCCGGAGCAGCTCCAGCCCGGGGAGGTGCAAAGCAGCAACAGCTCACCTGGGACTTGCCCCACACTTCCTTAAGGCCCTAAACTTGCACAGTGCACCCTAAAACCTGCACAGTGCACCCTAAAACCTGCACAATGCACCCTAAAACCTGCACAGTGCACCCTAAAACCTGCACAGTGCACCCTAAAACCTGCACAGTGCACTCTAAAACCTGTACAGTGCACCCTAAAACCTGCCAAATGCACCCTAAACCTGCAAAATGCATCCTAAACCCTGCACAATGCACCCTAAAACCTGCCAAATGCACTCTAAAACCTGTACAGTGCACCCTAAAACCTGCACAATGCACCCTAAACCCTGCAAAATGCACCCCAAAACCTGCACAATGCACACTAAAACCTGCACAATGCACCCTAAGCCCTGCAAAATGCACCCCAAAACCTGCATAATGCACACTAAAACCTGCACAATGCACCCTAAAACCTGCACAATGCACCCTAAAACCTGTATAGTGCACCCTAAAACCTGCAAAATGCACCCTAAACCCTGCAAAATGCACCCTAAACCCTGCAAAATGCACCCTAAACCCTGCAAAATGCACCCTAAAACCTGCACAGTGCATCCTAAAACCTGTGAAATGCATCCTAAACGCTGCAAAATGCAACCTAAACCTGCAAATATTATCGTAAACTTGCAAAATGCATTCTAAGCCTGAAAAACGCATCCCAAACTTGCAACATGTATCCCAAACCTGCAAAATGCATCCTAAAACCTGCCATATGCATCTTTAAACCTGCCATGTGCATCCTAAAATCTGCAAAATGCGCCTTAAACCTGCAAAATGCATCCCAAACCTGGCAAAATGCATCCCAAGCCCACCCCTGCAGGCTTTTGCTGCAGCACGAGCACAGCCCTGCCTTGGGGTGAGGAAATCTCTCCAGCTGGGCAGCGATGGTTTCACCCCTCGTGCTGCTCCTGCTCCTGAACCATCCCCAGCAGCTTCCCAAAGGCACTGAGGGTGTGGGGTCAATAAACGGGACCCCAAATCCAGCCTCAGCCACGGGATCCACCTCAGGCCACTCAGCCGCTGCGACCATTAAGGGACAGCAGCTTCATCACCCCCGCCACACACCCCACCCATCTCCAGCTCCTCCAAGCCAGGGCCCCAAGAACAACCCCTGCCTCTCCAAACTTTTTTTTCCCCCTCTTCAAAACAAAAAGCTGATTTATTTCATTTTATTTTATTTTCCCCTGAAGCAGCACCAGAGTCCCAACACCAACCCCGCCTTCCCCAGCGCGCCGGGGGCTCTTCTCTGCCGTTCCCCTTCAGCTGTTCCTCGCCTCCCTCGGAACCAGAGCCAGCAAAAACCTCCTGGAAATGCTGTTCCCAATTAAAGCCAGCCCTTATGAAACCACTATCGCAGCCACTTGCTGGAGATATTCCTCCCTAGAAGAGCTCGCAGCGTTTCCTTGATGAACCCCCAAGCATAACAGTTTCCACAGCGATTACAGAGCAGGCAGCTGAGCCAGAAATAACAGGAGAAATGGAAAACATCCCCTGCTCTGCCTCTCTCACACACCCAGGGGGAGGAGAGGCTGCACCGGCGCTGGGGACGGGGACAGACCCAGCCCTGGGCAGGAGCGATGCCAGAGCCACAGGGGCACTCTGGAGCAAATTCCGCTGTGCTGGAGGGAGGAATGAGCCGTGCCCGCGGCCCAAAGCAGCTGAATGTAAAATATTCAGGATATTCTCCCCACCTGAGCTCTGTCCTGCCTTGGGAAAGGCGATTGGAGCTCTGGCACAGCCCCGGGGTGCAGCAGGGAGGGGAAGTGCCAGGTCTGGGGGATCCCCGGAGTCACCCCCTTCATTAATTCTGAGATTTGGGGTCTGTGCTGGGCAGAGCTGCAGCTCCCATCCCTGCAGAGCATTCCCAGGACGTTCCCGTGCTGCCATTCCATGCTGTGCCTCTGACTTTCCACATTTATTTACCAGAACCCTGCTTTTGCTCCAGCTAACACCTCTCCAAAGGTATTTCCTACACCAAGGGCCCTCCCCAGTTCAAACTCTTTACTCTCAAGGAAAGAACCAATTCAGTGCCCTTTTCCCCCAATAAAACCTAAAGTTTTTGCTCCCCAGAACCCTCTCAAGAACTTTCTCCATCTCTCTTGTCCACGTGTCCCTCCAGAGCCCTCCTGAGCTTTGTTTGGCCTGGAAAGAACTCAGCACAATTATTTGTGTGACAAAGGACCACATTTATCACCTGGATGTGAATCAGGGATTACTAAAGCACACGGCCCAAGCCACTGCTCCCTTCACTCTGATGTGGCAAAAAGGGGCTCAAAAATCAAAAAAATCCCGAACAGCCACGATGTTTACTGAGAGGTTTTGTGCTGGACACAACTCCTTCCCAATTCCTGCCCAGTCTCCCACCCAGTCCTGCCCTGTGGCAGTGGAAGCCATCCCAGTGCCCTGTCCTTGTCCCCAGCCCCTCTGCAGCTCTCCTGGAGCCACATCCAGCCCCAGAGGCCTCCCAGGCCAGGCTGGATCCATCCCTGAATGCCAGCAGAGACTCATTTCCAGTTCCAAGGTGTTTTAATTCACAGATTTCTGTCTCTGCACCCTCCTCTGCAGGGCTCAGGTTTTGGCTGCCACCTCGCAGCTCCCCGGGAGCAGCCCCAGCTCTGCTGGATGCAGCAGCTGCACGAAGCCTTTGCTGCCAGCGGGGGCCAGGGGCAAACCCTGCAGGAGCAGAGCGGGGCCACGGCGCTGAATTCAACCCAGAATCCCGGAGCAGCTCCAGCCCGGGGAGGTGCAAAGCAGCAACAGCTCACCTGGGACTTGCCCCACACTTCCTTAAGGCCCTAAACTTGCACAGTGCACCCTAAAACCTGCACAGTGCACCCTAAAACCTGCACAATGCACCCTAAAACCTGCACAGTGCACCCTAAAACCTGCACAGTGCACCCTAAAACCTGCACAGTGCACTCTAAAACCTGTACAGTGCACCCTAAAACCTGCCAAATGCACCCTAAACCTGCAAAATGCATCCTAAACCCTGCACAATGCACCCTAAAACCTGCACAATGCACCCTAAAACCTGCACAATGCACCCCAACCCCTGCAAAATGTATCCTAAACCCTGCCAAATGCACCCCAAACCTTCCACAATGTATCCTAAAAACTGCCAAATGCACCCTAAACTCTGCACGGTGCACCCTAAACCCTGCACAATGCACCCTAACCCTGCAAAATGCACCGTAAAACCTGCACAATGCACCCTAAAACCTTCAAAATGCACCCTAAAACCTTCAAAATGCACCCTAAAACCTGCACAATGCACCCTAAACCTGCAAAATGCATCCTAAAAAGCTGCATAATGCATCCCAAACCTTGCAAAATTAATCACAAAATCTGCGAAAGGCAACCGGAAACATGAATAATGCATCCCAAAAGCTGCATAATTATAAAAATCAATAAGAATGAATGAATAAATAAAAATTATACATATTCAATATAATAATAAAAATAGTAATAATAATAATGTTTCACCCCTCCTGCTGTTCCTGCTCCTGAAGCAGAGGAGCATCATCCCCAGCAGCTTCTCAAGGGCACTGAGGCTTTGGGGTGAATGTGAATAAAGCCCCTGGAATTCAGCAGGATTGCCTTGAGAATGACACAGAGCAGGGCAGGGAACTGCCAAGGAGGGGTGAGGAGCAAGCCTGGGTTCAACTAAAACCTTAAATGATCCTGGGCTCTTTTTTAGCCTTTTCAGCAGGTTTAGGAGTGGCTGCTGGGCCCTCATGTGATGAAAACATCACATTTATTATTAGTAGTAGCAGTAGTATCAGGATTATTAGTGAACAGAGCTGGGAATCTTTAATTCATGAGGCTGAGCCAGGCTGGGAGAGCTGGGGGTGCTCCCCTGGGGAGGAGCAGGCTCCAGGGAGAGCTGAGAGCCCCTGGCAGGGCCTGCAGGGGCTCCAGGAGAGCTGCAGAGGGACTGGGGACAAGGCCTGCAGGGACAGGAGCCAGGGAATGGCCTTTAAGCTGATGGAGAATGGATTTCAATGGGATATTGGGCAGGAATTCCTCTCAGGGAGGGTGGTGGGATGGAATTCCCAGAGCTGCTGTGGCTGGCCCTGGATCCCTGGCAGTGCCCAAGGTTTGGAGCAGCCTGGGACAGTGGGATCTGCCCCTGCCCATTGGGATCCTTCAGTTCCCTTCCCACCCAAACCATTGCAGGACTCTGTGACAGGTTCCAGTTATTTGCAGTCACTCCCTGTGCACCAGGCACTTCCAACACCATTTACTGGGAATACCATTGAAAATAGCAGCCATTTATTTTTATTTAGTGTTTTTTCACCCCGGTGGAAAAAACTCTGCGGTCTTTTGCAAACTGCTGCGAGGGGGGGAGTGTGGCAACGCTCCTGGGAGGGAGGGAGAATATTTTTAACCCCATTTTACAGAAGTGGGAACTGAGGCACGCACTTTTCCACAGAAGGAGATTGGCCCCAAACCCTTTTTGAATCCTTGCAGGACGACTTCCAGCAGAGATCCTCGCTCCCAGAAGAAGCACACACTTATTCCAGACTACAGTGGCCACACTGTTGTGTCCCAGCCAATTTTCTCACGTAAACACAGCGCTGGAAGAGTGGTTTCTCTTCAGGTTTTGTTAATTTTAGCCTGAGAAAGTCATGAAGGAAATACCTCAGCACCAGGGGCAAGATGGTGGGAGGTAATTAAACACCCAGCTGCACTTCCCTTCCAGCTCAGAGCAGCTTCACATTTGCTGGAGGCACCTCCAGCTCTATTTTTGCCCCTGGTTCCAGCCTGACCTTCCACTGCACCGTGTTGTTCCACAGACAAACACTCCCCACCCCCAGGGGAAAGGCATCTTCCTCTCAAACCCAGCCCAAGCTTTATTTGCCTCTCTAAAAACGTGCAAAGAGCCAGCAGAATTCCAGTGGGTTCTCAAACTCACCCCTAAAAAAGCTCTGTGCTGCCCCTCCATCCCCTCCTCCCAGTTCAGACCAGGTCTGCAGCTGGGATGCCAAGAGGCCTCAGATCTCCAAAGAATTAAAGAATCCCCGACCCCAGTGCAGCTGAGGGGTCCCAGGGGTGTTGATCAGATTTGCAGCCCTGTGAAAAAAGGGACAAACACAACTCCCAGCCCCGGGTGACCCGGCCCAGTCCCTGATTTACAGGTGATGGGACCATCCCAGGGCTTTCCCAAAGCACCCCTGGGAATACATCCACCTGCACTTCAGGAATATTTCTTATTTTTAATTTCTGCTCAACTCATTTCAGTCCCTTCTTTTCCCATAGCTTTAATTGATAATGTTATCACTTTGGTTTATGAATGTATTCAGTGAATGCCCCCAGAAAGGGAACAAACCCCAAAAACCTTGAATAAAGGGAACACAGGAAACCCACGGGCAGCTGCCTGAAGAGTCAGCAGTGCCTCATGGAAAGCTCTGAGGCACATCCCTGTCAGTGACAAACCCCCAGCTCTGCCCCGGGGCCACTCCCTGCATCCCTGGGGTCCAGCAGGGAATGGGGAGAGCCCTCCTATCCCACCCTTTTCCCTGGGAATCTCCAGTTGCTTGAGGCAGGAGGAACCAGGCACAACTCCAGGGCTCAGGGGGTTCTTCCTGAACCCCTTGGAAGCTCCTAAAACCCCTCAGAGTTTCCCAATTTCCACTGCAAATCCCTCAGAGCCTGAATGACACCCACTCCATCACCTCCAGCAGGTGGATCCCACAGCTGAGGGTGAAGGAAGCCGAGGCAGGAATCTCGTCCTGATCCCTGGAACACCTGAGGCAGAATTCCCAATTCCCCTGAAAAGCCCCAGAAAACAAAGGAACACAGAGCAGGCCTGGCTTGGCCTCTCAGGGGGCACCTTGGGGTGCTGAGGGTCTCTTCTCATCTGCTGCTGAAACCCTGGGGAATGATCCCTGCTTTCCTTCCTGTGGGAAAGGCCTGTCCTTCACCTCCAGAATTCCTCAGATCTGGGGACTGTTCCCATGGGATTATTGCCAGGACAAGTCTGGCTGGTGATGGTTTCAGGAGGGTCATCTCCCATCTGTCCCCAAAACCCTGGGGAAGGCTCCCTGCTTTCCTTCCTGTGGGAAAGGCCTGTCCTCCTCCTCCAGGTGCCCATGGCTGAAATTGGGATTCACCTCCAGAATTCCTCATATCCAGGGACTGTTCCACTGGAATATTCCCAGGACAAGTCTGGCTGGTGAAGGTTTCAGGAGGGTCACCTCTCATCTGTCCCCAAAACCCTGGGGAAGGCTCCCTGCTTTCCTTCCTGTGGAAAACTCCTCCAGGTACCCATGGCCAGAAATGGGATTTCACCTCCAAATTTCCTCATGTTCAGGGACTGTTCCCATGGGATTATTGCCAGGACAAGTCTGGCTGGTGATGGTTTCAGGAAGGTCACCCAAACCCTGGGGAAGGCTCCCTGCTTTCCTTCCTGTGGGAAGAGCTGCTGCTTGTGTGGCTCTGTGCCTCCTGAACCCCTCAGGAGGGGTGCCCTGAGCAGGGCAAAGCTGGGGTTCAGCCCTGGGAAATTTCAGGGAATAGTGATTCCTTCAGCCCAAGCTTGCTGGGAAAGGGGCCAGGCTCAATTTTATGGGATCCTCCTGGGGTTTCCCCTCTGAACTGCAGCACCAAGTGAGGGCTCAGCAAACCCCTGAATGTCTCAGTGCATCCAATTTGGGAGAATCCCAAATCCCAGCTCTGAATTCAGCTGGATGCTGCTGTTTTCTGACAGAACTCTGCCTAAAATCTGTAGGATCACTGGAGAATCGGAGCAAAATCACTGAAACCCCAAAGCCTGATAACCCTCCAACAGGCAGGTGACCCTCCAAAGTCCAGGGAATGAAGGATGGATGGGGTAAAAGACAATTTAGGATCTGGTGACTGAGGAGCTGCTGAAGCTGAAAACCTCATTAGCACAGGAAGGGTTTAATGAAGTTTCCCCCAATGCTGAAGATGCTCTGCTCTGCTTTTGGGCTGAAAAACTCCTAAAAAGCACCCAGGATGGTGCCTGGCTTCAAGGCAGTGAGCTCCCCTGCTGACAGCAAGCCCATTTTGGGAAGGTAGGAAAACCTGAGCTCATGTTTTCCCCTCACTTATCCCAGCTCAAAAGTTGCCAAGCAGTTCCCAGAAGGAAGGAAAGTGCCCCCAAACTGCAATTTTTCCGTCCAACTGGAAACAAACAACAAAAATAAGGTTACAAAAATACCACCGAGGTCTCGGATGGGTTGGTTCCTGTTCCTCTGCGGGAAGAAGAGGCTGCTCAGGAGGTTTCCACTGTAAACACCCCGGGATGGCTGAGCCCCTCCCCTGCTGCACCTGCCAGCGCTGCTCACCCTCTCGAAGCTCCAGAGAGGGGGCAGAGCACAAAAATCAGCCCTGCAGGGGTTTCTGACCGCCTGCGCTTCCCGGGGAGGAGAGGCAGGGCTCGGCCGGGGCTTTGCGGGGAACACGAGGCAGCGTGGAGGCCAAGGGAGATTTATGGCCACATCCCCTCGCCCCAAATGTTCTCTGAGTGCCTGAGCCCCCCCAGCCCCCTCGGCACGGGCACACAATGCGCCCTTTGATGCTCGTTAGGAGCTTCACCTTCTGCGGGCTCGTAATTAGAGCCGGGCAGGATGAAAATCTCCTTTATTTGTGATTCCTGCCCCGATTGCAGGGAGCAGGATGGCTGCTGAGCGCTCTGGGAAAGCCCAATTTCTGGAATTCCAGCCGGGGCGCAGCGGGAGCACAAATCACCTCCGTCCTCTCGCAAGGTGGTCTCAGCCCGGCGCGGAACGGCCGCGGATTAACGAGCCGGAGGTGCGAAGGGAGAGCTCAGCAAGTGTAACAGGCAGGCTGGAAAACAGAATAAACATTTCCCTGCATCCCAAGCAGCCCCGCAGATCCCAGCAGAGCCATAAAATCCCCTAACAAGCAGCCTTTCTAAAGGCACGGACAGCGCTGCTGAATGTATATTCGAAATAAATCGCTCTCCTTCCCAGAGGGTGATTTTTCCTTTTCCCCCTACGTTTGACCCTCCCCTTGCCAAGAAACCCAAGGCTTTGAGGCGCTTTAGAGGCGCTTCTGGCGTTCAACACGTGCGGCCAGAGGCTGTGACAGCAGAGCTGGGAGGCAGCAGAGCCTCGGCGAGCGGGGGGGCCGGGGGAGGCGGAGGAGAATCGGCTCTGCCCGGGCAGGAGCAGCCGGACGCGGCGCTGGGACCGCGCCAGTGACGCGCGGGGAGTTCCCAGAGCCCCTCATTACCGGGCTGCCACCCAATCTGCAGGATGGCCGCGGTGATTTCCCTCCAGGACACGCTGCCCTGCTCCCTCGGCTTCCCGGGAAAGCTCCCAAGGCAGCGCTGCCCCGGCCCCGCCGCCCGGGGGAGGTTTCTCAACAGCGCTTCTGTTGTTCGCTGCAGGATAAATGTTATTTTCGGGAGCGCCGCTGCCGGGACTCACCCGCGGCTCCCCGGAGTGGTTCCCCACATCCGATCACGCTGCCCCGAACACTGAGCCATTCTCCTGAGCCGTGTTTTCCAAGAGCGAGCTCCAAACATTCGGGACTTTGCTGCTCCCCCCAGCCCAGCCCAGCCCGGGACGGCGGAGCCGGAGCAGCGGAGCCTGCGGTGCCGGCTCTGCTCTCCCCGCCTCTCCCGCACCTGGGGCAGCCTCTGAGCAGCGCAGGGGGCGCAGGAACCCTCGCAGGGTGCCCTGCTCCCCTGCTCAAAGTGCAGGGAAGGAGCAGCACAACGCTCCCGCGGTGGGTGAGGCCAGCAGGGAAGAGAGCGGTGCCCGTAGTGGATGAGGATGGAAATGGCCCCTCACGGGTAAATCCCCTCCCTCCGGGCTGCAGGAGCTCCCCCAGCCTCCCCAGAGGGTTTCTGGGGGGCTGCACCGCCCTTGTGCCCCAGAGGACACAGCCCCAGCCCTGCTGCCAACACACTCATTAATTAGTCACTCAGGAACTCCTGCACGTTTTGGATCTGATGCACAGTTCACACAGGCCCTCTACAGATCTGGGGGGTTCCTTCCTCAGCGAGGACTGCAGGGGAACCTCCAGGAGCCCCTGGGCAAACCCTGGAGCAGAATTCCTGGGAATCAGCTCAGCTCAACCCACCCGGGCTCGGTGCACCCTGCCCTGAAGCGGTGAAGGAAATCCCATTTGCAGCGGCCCCGCAGCTAAGAGGGGCAAGGCAGAAGGGGGTGAGGACATGGTGACACTTTGGGGCCTTTTGACACCCCGGAGCCGAGTGAGAATCACAGCATCCCACCAACCCCACCTGCTCTGGCTGAGGAAACGCACTCTGCTGCCACCGGGAACGCTTCCCCACGAGAACACTCAGGAAAAGTTCCCGAAGCACCGGGGCTGTGAGAGAAACACGAGTCCCCACGAGCACAGAGCCCTTCCCCAGGGTCACAGATGCCAAATAAAAACCGCCAGAGGTGCGAGTCCGAGGGGCCACCAGCACGTCCAGACAGCCAAATAAAACCTGGCTCAGTGCCCTGACAGGAACAATCCTCCAGCCTGGGAGCTGCAGGTGATCCCCGGGCAGCCGAGCAGGCTTGGATTGGATTGCTCACACCATAAATCACCGTGTCAGCTGCCCCAGACGCTTCAACGCGCCAGCCTGGAACTGGGTAAAAGTGCCAGGCCCTCGGAGCACGGCCGGGGAGCTCAGGAACGAGGAGGGGGAGAATAAAACCACGCGCGGTGCCTTTTTCCGGAATAACAATGCCCGCATTTGCATAGAGCGGCTGAGCCCGGCCGGCACCGCCGATCGCACCTCTGGGCGCATCAAAGGCGTTATTAATTTCCATCGAGGAGAATTAAGGAGCTTAACTCGTTAGCACTCATTTACTCAGCCTTAATGCATTTTTAAAGCCGCCTCATTTTCTGCTGATGAGCAGGTGCTAATCAAGGAACGCTTAAAAGGGATGAAACTCGCCGCGGGTCAGCCCCAGGGACAGCAGGGCCAGCCCCGGCTGGGGACATCCAACATCCTGCTTGGCAGGAGCTCCCGCAGGGGTTTCGCTGGCACAGCTCCTGTCGCATCACGTGTGGCCCCAGAACAACCCCTCGGCTCCCCGCTCGCTTTCCTGTGCGAGTGATAAGGAGGAAATCCGTCCCAGACAGGCAGACAGCTCAGCCCAGCCCGGCTCAGCCCAGCCCAGCCCAGCCCTGCCAGCGCTCAGCTGCAGTCTCAGCGCCCGGCTCCCTCATTAGGGCCGCCCGCCAATTAACAGCCCGAGCTTGCGGCGCTGCCAGCGCAGCCCCCGGAGGTGCTGGCGGCCGATCAAGAGCCGCAACCCCCTCGGGGTGTCCAACAACGCGCTGTGCCCAGGAGGGGGGGGAAAAAAAATAAAAATTAAAATCACCGACACGCAGCTCCCGGTTACTCATTGCGGTGACCTCAGCGGCGAGTGCCCTTGTGCCACCGGTGACGCCCCAGCGCCCGCCGTGCCCTCCCGGCGCCGGGCACGGCTGACACGCGATTCAAGAGCATCGGAGCTGCGCTCCGCAGGCGCGCACACACACACACACGGCCCCAGCCGGGCCGGGGGACGCGCTCGGCGTTACCTGCACTCGCCCCCCGCGCGGCAGCCGCGGCTCTCCCATGGCTCTGCCGGCGCCAGGCTGGACCCCGCGGCTCCAGGGGGATCTTCTGCCGCGCTGCAATAGAAAAGGTTGGTTTAAAGCTCCTTATTTGGGCAGTGATGTCAAGGGAAGTCGCTCGGGCAGCGCCTCCCCCTTTTTCCATTCACTCCACATTGTTTCCTGTTGTCAAGCGGCTGCTGGGGCTCCGCGCACGGCCACGGGATGGCCCGGGGACACGGATCCACCGGGGACACGGATCCACCGGGCACGGGATCCTCCGGGGACAGGGATCCCCTGAACACAGGGATCCTCCGGGGACAGGGATCCTCCGGCCACCGGATCCTCCAGTCCTGGCGACCCTCCAGGTCTGGGAATCCTTCGGCTCCGGGGATCCTCCAGCGCCGGGGGTCCTCTGATTCTGGGGATTCTCCAGTCCTGGGGATGTTCCAGCCCCAGGCGATCCTGCAGCCCCGGGGACCCTCCAGTTTTGGGGCTCCTCGAGCCGCAGGGATCCTCCCTCCATCCCCGGGGATGCTCCGGCCGCTGCCCGGGGCCGAGCTGGGCGGGCCGGACACGGGAGCAGGGCCGCGCTGCCCGCCCGCTCCCCGCAGCCCTTCCCATCCCCCTGCCGTGATTCCCACCCCTCCTTGCCTGCAGGGGCCGGGGGGAGCCGGGGGGTCCCGGCGGCCGAGGCAGCGCTGCGGGACCGGCGCTGAGCGCGGCTCGCCCGCCGCCTCCCTCCCTTCTCCGTCCCTTCCTCCCCCACATCCTCCTCCTCGTCCCTCCCCATCTGTCCCGGCTCCCGGCGCTGCCCGCGGCGGCCGCCCCCGACATCGCATGGCGAGGGAGCCCCTGCGCTGCCCTGCGCTGCCCTGCGCTGCCCTGCGCTGCCCTGCGCTCCCCTCCGCTCCCCTGCGCTCCCCTCCGCTCCCCTGCGCTCCCCTCCGCTCCCCTGCGCTCCTCTCCGCTCCCCTGCGCTCCTCTCCGCTCCCCTGCGCTCCCCTCCCGGCAGCCGAGGCCGGAGCCGTCCCTCGGGGTGCGGGTGGGAGCGGCAGCGGGACAGCCCCGCCCGGGAACCGGGAACCTCTCCCGGAGCATCCCCGCGGCTGCGGCGGGGACAGCGGGGACGGCGCGGACAGCCGGGGACACTGGGGACAGCGGGGACAAGCCGGTCCCGCCAGGGTTTCCAGCGCAGGGAACTCCGGGTTCCTCACGCCCCATCCACAGCGCTGCCCACAGCCTGATGGATCAGGCACATGCCAGGCTTTGATTTGAATTTTTTTTTTTTTTTTGGTTAGTTGGGTTGGATTATTTCTGTGTTTGGAGTTTGGGGTTTATATATGTATATATATATATTGATTTAATTTATTGCTTGATGCTAGGATACTTATGCTTTTTTTTTGCTTGGATTTTTGGCGTTCAGAGTGGGCCTCCGGGAGAGCTGCAGAGGGACTGGGGACAAGGCCTGCAGGGACAGGAGCCAGGGAATGGCTTCCACTGCCAGAGGGCAGG
>VZUI01055687.1:0-22658 GCA_013401135.1 Cettia cetti | reverse complement strand
GCAGGCGGGGGCTCAGCTGAGGGGGCAGAGGGGCAGAATCCCCCCTCCCCTGCTGCCCACGCTGGGGCTCAGCCCAGCACAGGGGGGTTCTGGTTTGGGGGTCCCAGCTCTTGCCTTCCAAATTCTGTCCATTCTGTCCACTCTCACTCTACTTTTGCGTCCACACCTGATTAACTTCAGAATTTGGATGGAAGGTTCTGGCAAACAGACAAAATGAATAGTTCTGCCTTGGGGCAACACGGTTTTGACCCAAATCTACGATACAGGGTGACTTTGTGCCATCCCTACACTCTGGTTGCTGGGATGAACTGAGAGAATTTATTGGATGGGTCCAATGTACTACTATCGGTGATTCCATTAATTAGCATATATGTTCTGCTACTTCAGTGGGTGCTCTACACTGATAATTGTAAGCAATTATATAGTAATAAGCAATTAAGTAAGCAATCTATAATATCATATGTTAATTTGTACTAATTTATGCACTTCCCTCACGTATCCACAACGATTTATTATTGGATATAAAATTAACTTATGTATTATTTATTACCACTGCATTTATTTGAAAAGATGGAAAATGAGGGAAAAAAACATTTGAAACAGAAGCTTTACAAAAGTTTACAAATACTTATATAGGAATAAAACTATTTGAATAGGAAAATATTCTCTTTAAAATTGGGAATATTGAAGTTTGTAAATCAAGCATTACAATTTCAGGAATACTCCTTCTCTTCTTACAGCTACTGAAATAAATAATCCTAACCTCCTTTAATCTGATAATTATGAAGATTTAGTGGTTTATATTTTACTAAATCCTTATTTCTTACCTCCCATATAATCATTTTATTTCCCAGAACTGCTCTTCACCAGCAGTTATCTTTATGATTCTCACATTATTTCAAGCAGTACCACTACTGTTATTAACTCTTTCACTCACCTTCAGTAAATATATCTTTTTAACTTTTGTAGATATTTCATAACCTTTTCAAGTTTCATTGAAAATGTTTCAGAACTTTTTAATTTAAAATTTAATCTTTAGGTACTCAAAAATATGTCACCTTTGTTTTTTGCTGAAAAGGTGTGAAACATTGACTTGTGTTTTCCACTGTTTAAATCTGTCAGTTTTTATTTTAAGGGTGTTAAGCTGACAGTCCTATCTAAACTCTTTGATGGGATTACCTAAATGAATGTAATTGCTTAAATATCTTTCCAAGGTATTTTCAATATCTGTATTTTTGCTGGGTTGAAGGTTATGGAAGGGAAACTGCTTTATATTTTTCTTTACATGTATCCATTATCCCCCTTTCTGATCCCCATGAATCTTTCCACTTTAATTTTATTGAAGTTTATGGTTCAGAAGAAAAAGCTAAGCATTTATTCTCCTTTCACCGAACATTACCGTCCAGGTTATAAATGCAGCAGGTTATCAAGGCAGCAATGGTGAATTAAAACATACAGGCAAAGGCTAAAAGAACTCAGAGATTATTATCAGATTATTTTAACAGACAAAGAGACAAAAAAAGGAACCATTTGAAGTATCTTGTTAACTTTTGAAATTTGTCCTTTTAAGAATATTTAGGAGTCGATTAAAACATCTTAGTTAAGATTGCTTCTAATACATTCTGTTTCAATAACTAAAATAACCTTTTCTTACAGAGGTCAATTAAGAGATTTTTCAAGTTTGCTTTTTTTTTCAAAAAGTATTTTCTTGTCACTGCTTCAAGATTAAGAAAGGAAACTTCATATTCTCTCTTATTAAAGTAGCTTCACTATTGCATGGTGCAGAACAGTCATGCCTACATCAAATAGCTAAGCAGGTTCTTAGCTAGTGCAAAATAGCTTAACAAGCACTGACAACAGCTTTTCTTTCAAGTTACAGCTGGTTTAATGTTTCAAAATTTCTCCACATAAAGCAAAACAAGGCTTGCATTGATTTTGAATGCTCAAAGCTGGGGTTAAAAATAAGCCACCAGAAAAGTGTGGACTTGGGAATCTCAGCAGCCTCTATTCCAATGAATAATGTCCTTAGTGATAGCAAATAACAATATTTTAAGCAGAAAGCTGCAATATTTGACATTGCCTATCCACACAGACATATTCATCTGAAATAATTCTGCAGGCAATCTGGGAAATGCCACCACACTAAAGGTTAATGAAGCAGTTAGACATGACAAATCATGACATAGTGCAATTCTGTACATACTTCTGGAAGACAATGAGGCAGAAGGTAAAGCAAAAAGTGTCTGGTGCACCAGAGCTATTTATTTATGAGAATGAATGCCTATATATATTTCGTCCTTTTTTTCATTTTAAAAAAGGGCTTTCAATTATCCATTTGCATTATATATACACAGGTAAAAGGTCGGAGGAAAATTTGAGCAAGCATCTCAATAGAGTTAGAGCACAATTCTGAAATGATACCACCATGGGCTGTAGAAACAATAGGCCTTGGGCAAAAGGACAACATAGTGCAGAAATGCTTCAGCGGGTGGAAAATCTGCTTCAAATTAGTGACAAGTTTCAATAGTTTTCCTTTCTCCTAAAGCACAGGAAGATATCCTTGCCCTTACAGCTAAAATCAACTGCAGAGGCATTCACTGGGTTGGGGAAATGATGCCTTAAGTTTAAACTGTCATGTTTTTCAGATTCTGTGCTGTCTAGGTGTCATTCTGAGCCTCATGTTAAGTGTTAGTAAGCTCTCTTCACAGAGTAGGTAGACAAAACAAATCCTTTTCCAGTTTGAGACCAAGGACAACCATTACAAGTTTCAGACCCAAAAGCATAAACAACGGTGGACTGAAGAGAGAAAACAAGGAGGATGGAACTTCATAACCTGAAGCTGTAATTGAGGAATTAAACCCCAATATGCAAATAGACCAAAACTTATAAAGGTGTGAGGCTTCATGACTGGGTGTCCATTTTGTGACAATTTTGAGTCCACCTTGGGTGTAGTCCTGGCCAGGCTCTTGTACTGCCCAAGGTGTACCCTTTAAGGCCTTTAAATAAATATCTACTTTACTCTCTAGTTTTGCCTAGTCTCTCTTTCAGGTCAGCCTTCTCAAAGCATCAGTTCAGCATCCAAGTCCTGGACCAGTGATGACATCGAACAGAAATGTTCTCAGATATATTTATATGAAGAAGGTAAAAATCAAACCCATTTCCTTGTTTCAGACTGCAAATGAAATTTTCCAGCACTCAATCACTTGTGACATAATAATTTGAGTTTTTTATTATAGATTTTTGATTACAGCACCATTCTGCACTCTAAAAAAACCTAATGTGATGTTTCAATTTTAATTCAAGTGTACTTAATTACAATCATAATCCACCACCCAAGGTTTCATGCTAAGAATAAAAAAAATATGACAGTCAGAAAGAGCAGGCTAAATCCTGTGGTGGAGCTGCTACAGCAAAACTTTGCCAGATGCAGTTATTTTAAATGATTCTAAATTATTTCAATTTGTTTATAACTAATTTAAAACTCATTTTCAATGGTAATTGTATTTTATATGATTATATCACAGCAAATTAGTATGTATTAAATCTCTCCCAGTTCTACAACAGCTGAGCTGTTGTTTGATCACTATTGTAAGAATGCGTAGAAAGGAATTTATTATTATAAGTTGGGAAAAAATGGAGAACCAATGGGTCTTTGGAATGATGGGCAAGTGAGGAAAACAAAAGATTGTGGACCCTTGTCACCAGCTTTTTTGTGAACCCTGACAAAATCATATAAACACTTAATCTCCCACCTGTGCATCATGAGAGGGTTTTTTTTCACACTCTTTGTCTTCCATGTATTGGGAAACTCTTCAGTGTTTCAACTTCTTTCCACTCTCAATCTGACAAAACATAATAAAACAGGGAGGTTTTTGCCAGAATAAAATGACTTTTTCATTTACTGAATATTTGTGTTCTGTAAAAGCAACAGATTTTGGTTCAGTTCAATACATTTGGTTTTTTATTATCAAAGTATATTTTGAGGATAAAAAATTTAAAACCAATCATAGATCTTCGTACTAAAAATGTCACCTGGGATGATATATCATAGTCAAAAGTATTCAGTTAAAGGCATAGAGATTATATCCAAACAGAATTTAATCAAATTAAATACTTTCTGAATTATATACCTTTATAGGAAGTCTAGTATCTCTAAACACAGTGTAATATGCTTGTTTTAAGTGCATCTTCCAATAGAATTCCATCTCTTTCTCTCACCTAAAATAACAGTGAGTTTTTGAGAATTGTGAAGGTAAACTAATTTGTCTTCAGAGATTGTGTCATGTTTTACGCTGTACTCTTGTCTGAAGAATATTTGAACTATTTTTGTTGGACAGGAGCCTTGTTTACAGCCTCTGTAATGTTAGGAGAGAAAAATAAGTTTACTGTGGATAAAATATGGACTTTGCAGGAAAATGATGATGAAAGTGTGCTGATGTTGCAAAACAGACATTTTCAAAAGCCATTTGCACAGGGTGCTCAGAGAAGCTGTGGCTGCCCCTGGAACCCTGGCTGGGCTGGACACTGGAGCTTGGAGCAGCCTGGGACAGTATGTGTCCCTGACATGGCAGGGGTGGCACTGGAATGGGATGAGCTTTAAGGGTCCCTCCCAGCCCAAACCTTTCTGTGATACTATAGTTTTACAATAAGTGAGTTATGGGGTCTTGTGTAAATATACCACATGTAATTTCCTTTAATCTAATATTTTGCTCTAAACATGCATCTCCTTAGACATTCACCATTTTGAAAGGCCTGGCAATTTCCTGCCACACCTGACATCAGCTTTTGAAAGGTATGAATTTTCAGAGGTCTTCTTTAAACAAATGCCTGCAGGTAGGGTTGTCTCTTCCTACCTTTTACTAGTTTGTCTCACAAAGCTTATTTGCTTTTTTGGTGGTATTATGCATTAAGGAATTCTCACGAGCTACCCTGCCCTTTGTCAATAAGGATATTTCTGCAGATTTCAGCATAACTTCGGTAGCTGCTGATGACTGTCACAGACTTATTGGAATGCCTTTTCCACCATCTGTCATTTGAAATTTTCAGGGTTTAGTGTTCCCCTGAAGAAAAATATCTTCTACCAAGTCTTGCACTTTGAAACCATTTTTAATCTTGCAGATCACCCTTGATTCCCTCCAAGTTTTTAAAAAATCTGCATCCATTCTGACAGATAACGGCACTTTTTAACCACTGCTGTCATTTCTCAGCAAAAGCCTTGGAGAATTTAAAGAAGCACAGAGCAAGAATCATCTTCCTTCCCAATCCATCCTAAACACCATATTTATATCCAAAGAGCAGTGAGGTGTTCAGGAGCAAAAGCCATCCCACCAGGATGATTTAGAACAAGAGAAAGATGATTCCTTTTCTGATTTTTATCCAAATAAATTACATGCAGCACAGGAAACACTTCCCCTAATCCAATTTGTTTTAAAAAGCAAGCATTCATGTTTAAACTTCCTGCCTGATATTCACTGATGTTGCTGCACAAATTTCATTTGTTCATTTGTTTGTTGCACAAATTGCTCATTTTTGGGGACTGAATTCTGCACTTTAGAAAATCTGTGATTTACAAAAAAAATAAAAATCAAAACACTTATGCAAAAAAAGGGAGTGAGAAATTCTTTGCTGAAGGTTTAATAAACTTTTTAGGAATGTCAGGCAAGAGATGCCTGAAAATTAAAGAATCATTGTTTTCAAAATAAACAGATAAGAAAAAAAGAATACCACTGAATCTGACGCTACACATATATGTGCAATAATTGAGCTGTAACCATTTATTTAAAAATATATTAAATCTCTCCATTAATCCTATGTACTGCATATTCTGGTAACAAACTTCAGGAACACTGCCTCATGCTTTTGTTAGAAGGGAGCTGCTTCTTTACTGACAGATAAATTTGAAAACAGGACCAGCCGGTGTGACAGGAGGGTGCCATGGCATCCTTGCCTGTCAGAGCAGAAACTGGCTCATACACAAGTGAGAAATGAAAAGTTAGCACAGAAAGACCTGTTTGTGTAAAATTTGAGAAAAACAGACTGTTTCTACTATTTGTTTCTTTGCCTGTCTGAGAAAAAATGAAATCGGGTGAGTCTCCTCCCTTGTATCTTTTGTGCTCTGATCATTCCAGCTGGCTTCAAGTATTCTGCTCTGAGTTTTTGTTTCTTGGCTGTGTCATAAGAAGTTTCTAATCTGTTCCTTGCAACACAAATTTAAAGTCAAATTTAGCTGTTAAGTCTTGCACAGTGCCGATAAACCTAAGGCAGATGATACATTTCTATAACCAGAAAAACATTCAAAAATAACAAGGAAAGAATGAAAAAAAAATAAGCAGAAGAAGATAGAAACCAAGCAAAAATATAACTGTTAGGAATTTTGAGGCAATTAAACAAATAAAATAACTCTTCTACAAATTGAACTTCAGCATTCTCTCGAAACTTCTTCTCAAAAATGATTTGGAGAAGAAAATTTTAGTTGCCACCATCAGCAAAATAAAAGTTTGGTACAAAGTAATTACAAAGAGATTTTAAGGTTCTGATTTAATTAAATCTGACTAAATTCTCTGTTCATAATTTAAAGTTATTTACATAGGGAAACCCCAAACTTCTAGGTAGTTAAGAGAACTGAGTGACCTACTGCTCCCAATGAAATATAAAATGGAGTTTAAGTAGATAATCCTATAAAAATGTTGCCTGAATGTAGATATATATAAAAAATTCATTAAGAATTTAAGGAGAGACAGCACTACATGAGGTAATTTATCTGCATCTTGGGCCTCAACATGAACTTCACTGCTTGAAATGAATAAATGCCCCCTAAACTTGGTTTATTTCCAAATACAACTTTGCATATTTACCTGTTTAGTGGCAGTATCTTCCTCCTGCTTCTCCCAAGTTATTTATGGAAAATGAAAACTAACAGGAAAGCTTCTCCCTTCCTTTCACCATTAAGAAATATATACTTACTTTTCAATGGAAAAAACCCCCTCAACACTCTTTTGCAGTTAAAAACAGTAATTCCTCTTTTTTGAGTCTCTATTGTGTCTTCTGACCAATTTTTTAATCTTAGAGATTTTGCTTGTTTGTGACATAAGTACAATAAACAAGCCCTTTGGACCAAATCTTGCCTTTTAATTACATCTTAACTCTACTATGAAGATAATTTTCTACTCTTACCAGCATTAACTAGGAGAATAAACAATTTAAGTTGTTAAGAATTACTTAGTTAATAGTTGTTAATAGTTGTTAATATTATAATATGCATTAGCTACCTATCACTGCAAATTAATAGGTAATAATCTCATTAAGGACAAGTTGTTTGTTTGTTTTTTAGCAAACATAAAGGACAAATATTAATTGTCTATTTGAGATAATAAAAACCTTGCCCAGGTTTTCCTCCATAGCAAGCCATCCTGAAGTTTTCATTAAAATAAATGAAAAATGAAGAGACTAAAACAATCTGTCCAGCAAAACATTAAAATGCATAATTTACAAAGAAAAATACAGAATGTGTAATATTGTTCATTGCAAATGGACAGCATTTTGATCTGCAGCCAAAATGAGTTTACAGGCAGGACATCTTGTCCCCTTCATATAAGCTGTGACATTCTTATGGGAAATTGTCTTCTGCTGTAGAACTGGAGGTTCAAATAAACTGCCTTTATATTTGAAATTAAAAAAAAAATTACTACTGCACTTCCTTCACTATGCACTGAATACCAGAGAATTTATCACTGTTGTGCAAATCTCATTTTTCAAAGTATTCTGATCAGAACAAGGTATTCCTTTGCTTGTGGAGTTTAATGTTACTTAAGTTCTAGAGTGGTTGGGACTGAGAGTCAGTCAAAACATAAACACAGTGGAGAAAGGCTTTGCTTTTTTCTTGGCAATTTTGGGATTTTAGGCAATTTCACTTTCTGGAGTCAATGAGTTCAAGATGTTTCCAATATTCCAGTTAAATGCAAGCATGCAAGTTTGATACTGACTTTTCCTCTCTTAAGCAAAAGTAAATGTTACATTTGCTGCTGCTTGATCTGCCAAGAACAGCAAATACTTAAGACTCCATTTCAAGCATTGCTGCCTGAATACCCCATGGTTTTCCCCTCATGATCCAGGTCAAATGCAGCCAAAGATTCCTCAAGGTTTTTTCACAAGATCTCTCACAGAGCATAGTGGCATAGTGAAGAACTAGAGAGACCTATATTTTTTTTTCTGTAAACAGGGGGTTATATCCCATAAAAGGGGAGAAAGTCGTGTTTTATCTTTCACCTTGAAATAAGCCATGCAGCAAGTCCAGAAAAAAATAAAAACTTTGCATAGTTAAAATGAATTTGCTTTTCAAAATTTAGCTCTTTTGTATCTACATTAAAAGTGCAATTCTTCATTTCCATCCAATGCATTTATACAGGGACTCTAATTTAAGGAGAAAAAAAAACCCTCCACATTCACACTCTATTTTTGATGTGAATTTTATATCTCTAGCATTTACTTTCTGCAAAATGTGTCATGCTTTTGACAGACATCTGACAAGAATATTAATGTAGCATTTAAACCTATTATTCTGTCCCCAAAAACACTGTGACAGTGTGTGGAATCACTGCAAGGAAGGCAAGGAAAAACTGTTATATTACATAATTAGTGATGAATCCATTAAGACTGCAAAAAATAGACACAATTACACGGGGCAACCAGCAGCAGTGAAAGGTGTCCAAGAAAAATAAACTATACATATTTTTGTATGGGTATTTTTAGAAATTAGGAAAGTTCCTCCTGCAACCTTCAAGAGATTATGGAGCATCTTCCTCCATCTGCTACCCACAAGTCTTCCCATGGACATTGTGATGCTTTTAAAAAGTTCACTGACTGACTCTTAAAACTTCTGATTGCTTTAATCTGCCTTTTACTCTTCATTAAGGAGGCACAAGCCAAGCCATGGTTAAAGCAATAATATCTACACCATGAAAAGGAAGATTTCAGTGCTCATCTGAGCTTTTTTTGTGAATCCTCGTGGTCCTGCAGGGCTACATTTTCTTTAGGATATTTGGTTCATTATGTTTCATAAGTCTCATTAGAACTCAGTATTTCTGACATCAGGTTGTGTCTCTGGGAAGATTTATGTATGTAAGCTTTAAGTTAGTCACATAATGTAGGAAAAAAAGGTTTGAAATTAACATTATAAAAATAATCTTATTTCTTTTTAAAAAACATGACCAATTTGTAGCGTGTAACAAACAAAAAAAAAAAGAAGGAAAAATTAAGAGCCAAATGTAATGAAAACAGAGAGCGAGAAGAAATAAAAATTGCAAATCTACTACATTATGGTTTTCTGGCCAGATTTTCAACCCTACTTTCTGCTCAGACCATATATTTTTTGTGTGGTCAAAATGACTTCATCAGGTGCCACAGCAATATTATTGAAATCCTTAAAATGGCATGCCTTTTGGAAAAGAGTTCAGTAATTTATTGATATTGCTGTCCTTTTATGTCCTAACGGCTGATAGAAATGACAGTGATATTATAAATTAGATAGTTTATATCAATAATACCAGAGGTGAGGACTACCTAGAACTCACAGTTCATTTCAGCCTTTCTGCCTCATGCTACCTTAGAATGTTCTGTGGCAATTCAACCAGCATTTCTTGTGTTAAAAAAAAATAACAATTGTGGGCTGAATTAAGAATAAGTGTTTTCAGTGTTATTTGGGTTTTTAATATCATTATTTACTTCGCAATCATGTGACTGTAGGGCAAAAATTTTCCTAACAATCCAGTTATTAGCATGGAAGACAGGGAAGATAGAAAGGGAGCATTCTGTTCAAAAAAAGAGAAATGTGGCCCTGCATTTTAGCAGCCCAAGTCCAATACTTTTGCTATCTCTAAAAAGACAGATCAGTGGAAGGATTTATATAGATCACTTTTTTGTTTCCTTCAAATTTCTGTCCTTGTTTGTGGTTCTCTGAAGGCTCCATGGGTCAAGACCTGGAGAACAGACAAAAACAAGTAAAAAATAACTCACAGAACATATGCATGGCATAAATCTCTTTTTAAATCTCAGTATATCATATTATACAATGTTAGACATCGAAAATGAAGGCATTATATTAAGAAAATCACTACATATGAAAATACCATGGTCTGTATCTCAGAATCACTTACCCATCTGCAAATGAGCAATTTGCTCCATTTCTTCTTGCTGACGAGCAAAATAAAAATGCTCACATGATATCAAACATAATTCAAAACCCTAATTTTCATTTAGTCCTAATCTGTTTTAATTTCTGTCTTTTGTGGATAAGGCCCTTCCCAGAGCCCAAATACTCCTGTTGAAACCATGATATTGTTCTGTGGTAGATGCAACCACCCAGTTCCTTATTTTCTAACCTCTGGAAGAGAAATTCACTCCTTTGATATGAGGACAAAACTAGATTTTTTAAGGTGGGTTTGGATGCTTAGGATCAGAGTAACCATTTTCTGAGGCCTATTCAGTTTACCTCTAGCTGTCTACTACTGATGTGTAATTCCACCTGTAAAGTGCAGTTAGAAACACCCCACCTTCAAAGTGTGCCCAACTTCTATCCAGAAAGCAGCCAGCACCTTGTTGACAGAAGGTTTAACCCACAAAGCTTACTATGCATAGCAGCACAGAATTTAGCTCAAAATGCAATTACCTGTGACCTGTATTGTCAAAAAATTACTACGGTGATGTCTACGTGATAGTTGCAAGGGTAGAAGTCTTCCTTGCATGATGAACCTTGATTCTAACCCTGACAAAGCCTGACAGGACCTATTTTCTACCATTCAGAAAAGATTTCTAGCATTTGAGGCTATATTAAATGTTAGAAACAACATTTAACAACAGATACCACAGCACTGTGTGGACTGCACAACACTGACTCAGCTCAGTGCTGCTTTGAGTAACACAGATATGTCCTGATGTTTCAGTAGGATTTCTTTAATAGGTATATGAGTCCTAAAGTCAGGCATTTACTAATAATAGGGCTTTAACACCAACAAATCTATTTTAGCAGTAGCAGAATATAGCCATTATTGAATAATTTATACCATACCCACAAACATTTCATTAGTCTTCCTTTTCTGATAAACTGTAATTATTTCCTGCTCAGGGCCAAGTCACGTCAATTGAACAAACAACTTTGGAGGGTTGATTTTCTGAGCTGAGCTTTCAAAATTCCTTTATTAGAGCAGGACAGGACTGAGATTAGAAGGTAATTATTCTGTGCTCCATTAACAGGAAAGCTGAAATCCTTTTGCAGAGAGAAAGGTTTGCATTCTTTCCACACCCTCAGCACACCCTCTACATCTACACTGCCTCCCTACAAATTGCACGTAATTTTTAATTTTAACAACTTAACATTCTTCTCTCTGCATTATTTATGCCACCACTGACATTGTTACGCATGGGTACCTTCAGCCACCAACAAGGGAAGACTGTCACCTCATACAGCCATAGAATATTGTCCTAATTTTAGGAAAGAAAGATGGAATAGCAGAATCACTTGTCTAAACCAGACAAAAAAAAATCTGTAAACGGCAGAGAACTGAAGCTGTATTTCTGGGGTTATAATCATACAAACATCTTTTCTATTTATCTAGTGGGCCCACACTGAGGTTTATATGAGGCTATAAGAAGCTGACACACTCTTCCTTGGATGTTGAGTCTGAATCTTCGCTGGAGACCACATATCTCAAAACTTCATTAGCTATGTCTTGCATTTAAAAATACAAAAAAAATTAAAAATAATAATTAACATACTTGTAAAAGTCAGCTGAAAGAAGCACACAGTACAGTAATTAAAATTGACTTTATTTCTGCCTTCTTAGGTTTCAAAATTAATTGCCTGTCAAAAGGTGTCTACAAGACAGCTATTGTGTTATGGAGATCGATTTAAGTATAGCCACTATCTGAAATGAGAGACAGCTTAATATACAACACTTCAATACATGCCAAAACTAAAATCAGAGAGATTTATGGTTTTATTTTTAAAACATTATGAAGTTTTCAGTGTTGGGTCTCCTAGGAATGATTTCCTGCACTAAAGAGACTCCATAATTTGGTTATCTGCACCATGGAATCTATGAGAACACACTGTGATTCCTGCTCTTCCTTTCAGGAAAGCTTTGAAAATCCCAGTGTCTTCTGATTGATTTTAAGAGATGCTTCTCATCTCTTTCAGTAATAATTTACATTAATATAAATAATATGTGCAGCATTTCAATAATAATCCTAAGAAAAGAGGCATACACAATTGCTCTGAGCAAAAGTTCTAGGGGAGATCTCTGGACCATGGTCTGCTTTCAACTTCCACAGAGTCCAGAAATATAACAAAACCAGGGGAAAAAAGGTCATCATGGTAGAAAGAGACTAATACTTTGTGAAAGCACCAAATTAAACAGAAATTCAAGGATGTAAGTGCTGCTCTTGTAGCTAAGATCTCTGTGACTGGGAAGATGAAAAAAACCACATACAAAATAGAAAACTGGTGTGAATTTATAAAGGAAAACCTTGTTTAACAAGCTTGATGAAAAATCACTGAAGAATAATGAGAGCTGACAGCAGTCACACTGATGAGTTTATTTATACTTCAGGAAGGCTCCCCTAAAAGAATTTTACACGTGATAAATGAGTGCTGTGTTGCTTGTGACATGCTATAGGAAAAAGAAAAAATAAAGTGTATTAAAATCAGAATAATTGTGTTTTTCAGTGACAGAGGTGACCACCTCTGATATACACTAAATGAGGGGACAGTTTCTATCTTTTTTCAAGAGACTTTGTAAGAGCATGTGACAGGTTGCTTCTAAAGCACAAGTCCCCAGTTAGCTCTAAAATATTTCAGAGAATTAGTCAGGGTAAAAATATTTCTACAAAAATCAGTTGTTCTCTTTAGCATTATTATCCAGTTTATTCAACGCTTCTTCTTTCACAGAGGTGGTGCTTAATATTTACAATTTTACATTTCTCAACTGCAGCACTATTTCTGAAGAGTTCAGGTTTTAGCTTAATTCTCCTGGTCAAGTCACTAATCCCTGAATTTTTTGAAGTGATCACAATATTCTGTCCAAAATACAGTACAGTGTTGTAATGTGGTAGTACAATAAAATATTTTGGAGACAAAGACTCCCCATTTTGGTTGCACTGGACTCTGCATTCAGCTTATAAAATTCTGAAGATCCTTTCTCAATGTAGAAGCTATATATATGAAAATCACTTTAATCATTTTTGCTAAAACATGAGCATCTCAATGCTCATAAAACATGTTTCAGAACTATTTGCATGTTATTTTCAGCTTTCTTTAGGAAAAGACTTTCCTAGTATAATTTCAGGGTCAGACTCTCTCAAGCAAACATGATGCAAGTACCTGATAAATTTCACCATATCATTTGCAAGATATTTTTCATCCATATTCAAGTCAGAAATTGTTTTCATTTTCCAAGCATTTATTCATCTCGTAACACCACACATAGATTCATTGTCTTCTTTCCATTTCCTGGAAAAAACTCATATTTTAGCTGTATTAATTCTAGAAAACACAATTTGTAAAAACCATACACTTATGTTAAGACAAATGGCCTAGAGCTTGAATCTGCATTTCAAATGCAAATACAAATATTTTTTTGAAGAGCAGCAGTTTCCACCAGATTCTTTATGTTTCTTTATCTACAAAGCTCATTAAAAAAAAAAAAAAAAGAAATAATAAATTTCAAACCAGAGCTTTGGTGTTGAAGGAAGTTATCAGCCTCATTAAAAAATGTGGAGACATGTCATGAACTCTGTTTTTCTACTTTTCTGTATAACTTAATATCTGAGAGAGTTAGACATATTTAAATTGCTCGTGTATCAAAGTTAGAATAACGTACAAGACTTGCATAGTGGAGTAGGTTACCTCATAAACGTAGCACTGAATTCAAATACAGCATGCATACATGATTAGCAATTTGTAGGGTTTCAGCTGGGCCCATCCTTGGGTTTAATGAATTGTTGCGTAGAAATCTACAACAAAAAGGCTCTGAGATAGAATATAGGAAATTGGAACTACCAGCAGCCAAAAAAGTCCATCTTGGTAGGAAAGAGTTAGAGAGTCACAGACAGATTAGGCCTGGAAAGGACCTTAAATATCATCTCCTTTCCCCACCACCACCCTGCCAAGGATTGATTCTGTTTCTGAGAAATATTCACATATGTCATAGAAAAGAGAGGAAGTTGTTACTAACATAAACACTGCAGGGCAAGTAACATTATTTACAGCTGTTTACTGAATCTTTCTGAATAATGTAAAAAAAAATCTGCAACCCTGAAGACTAAACAGGATATGAAATATAATATTTAACAGCAAATTCAATGAGCTATTGGCAATTTGATTAAGGAAATAACATTGCTGTAAGTCAAAAAGGAAATCCATTACTGTAAGAAAACATCTAACTCATACACAAACCCACAGTGAATTTTGATACACTGGGTTTTTTTAAGATCCTGCAGGTCTGTAATCAAATTTCACAAAAAATTCACCAATATAACTTCATTGAATTTGTGTGACTGGGTTTTGTTATTGAGGGGGCCACAGGGTCGGCTTTTGTGAGAAGCTGCTGAAAACTTCCCCCACATCCAGCAGAGCCATCCCACCACAGCAACAATCAGAAATTGTGGCTGATTGATCCGAATCATTTATCAGTGCCACACGCATGGTGTAGTCATGATGTGAATCTTCACCTGATAGATAAGCAAGGACAGGCTGCACTCTTCCCTTATATGGGAATTTTCCAGGAGCTCTACACATGGTAATTAATCACCAGAGTGACCCAGTTTGTGTTTATGTTATCCCACTGATTGACCAGACAAGGATAAATTGGATATCAAGAAACTGGAAGAATACTGTAGGTATCAGAACCACAGTATCCATTATGGGATTATTAGCACTCAGTAAAAAACCCACTTGTCTGATAAGATGTAAGGGATCTGAAACTGCTCAGCACTGGATGAAGTGCCTTGTTTGTAATGTAAATTTTTTAACACATTTTCCATGTTTATGACCTCCTACAGAAAGCTTCATATGCCATTCCACTAAGTTTTTCTCACGTGAAACCAAAATTTTCCGAATCACACAGTGGACTCCAATATCAGCCCACAAAAAATAATTCAGATGCATTATTTTCACCAGAAAGGCACAATACCTAAAATGCACAAAAATTAATTGAAACAATAAGCACTAGTGTTCTGCAGTAGCTGTCAGCTCAAATCTATGGATATTTTTCTACTTATACTCAATTAATGAAAAAGTGAGGACTTACTCTCTGTACATTAATTCTCTAATTAAATATGGGCTGTTAACAGCCCTGTAATACTTATTTTAGACAAGTTTTTACCCCCACATTTTGCTAATCCTCTTTTAGTCTTTAAAAAGTGCTGTAAGAAGGTTGTAAGTGAAGGAAATTGGACCCTGTATAGAGTAATTTTAGAATAATTGAAATGTTGAGCTTATTAGAAAGAGCTCAATAAGTATTTCCTCCATTCCCTCAACACTCATAGCTTTTTTACTAATTAATATGCATTCTATAATTAGTACAGTATTCAATATACATTTCAGTTACATTTGTTATTTCCCAAATCCAGTTTTAAATATGCTTTATAGTTTTTCAAAACAGTATTTGATGGACACTTGATTCTTATCATTACTCTGGTGTTGCAGTAGCTGGACCAAACCAATATGCTCACTTTCAATTGCTGAATAATATTGATTTACAATCATTATGGTCATCCATTCATTTAAGGAACATATTACAATACAAAACAGCATAAAAAAAAAAAAGTGGTTTTTTTTTCCAAATATTATGGATATCACTTTATCAAGCATAGGCTACCTATTTTGCCCAAGGTTACCAAAAGAAGGGATGGATTTTCTGATGAAGTAAACTGTCATAGCAACAATGAAGTCATGGTCTGTGACCATTTAAACATCTGACCCCAGCTGTCAAAGATGAGGTACTTAAATCTGGGTTTGTGTCACAGGAATCAAAGGATTTGGTCCATAACCTTGTATAATAAAACAATAGGAAATTTGTGGCTATAAAGAACTTTAGGGAACTGAAATCATCAATATAGCTGGTTGCTAAATGTTTTCACACTCTTAGAAAATCCCTATAACTGAAATAAAATGTATAAAGTCTAACTTGCACACAGCTTTGTCTGCTTTCTCTGTCCTTTGGGTCAACAAGTTGTACTACTGAATATATTTCTCTGTTGCTAAAGTCAACAATCACCCAAAAATAGTAATAACATACTTCAGAAATGAAGATAGAAAGTAAACATTTGACAGAAAGTAACAGTGAAAAAGAAGAAAAACAATTTTCATTTTCTGATCTCTCATTTTGGAAATATTTTGTTTTAGAGGCCACTTCAAGGTAAAATTGCATTTTTAATTTTTTTTCCCCTCAGAGGAAAAGTCAGAGGTAAAGCATTCAGCCATCCTGTAATAGAGTCAATACAAATATTCTAGTGGAAATAATGAATAATGCTATTGTACATTCCAATTCTGCAATCAGAAAGACTTGCTCCATAAATAATTACTGACATGCTTTCCAGAAGAAAACCCATGCTGCTGTTATTTCTGCTTTATTCCATTAGGGCAAGGAAAGACCCTTGGACAGCGACAGTTTCAAGTTCTCACAGTCATTCACTTCAGCTGCACGTTCACAATTGATTTTTTGGGAGTTCCTTTCTGTCACATTTCTGCAGGTCTGCTTCTAGGAAAGAAGGAAGGTACAAGTTTCTCTTCAAAGTACAATTCCATTGAATTGTAAGCATTTTGCTCAAGATAGATTAAGTTTAACAAGCACTTAGCATACAAAACACAGGATTCCCATGGTACTTTGTGTGAATTCATGATTAACTCCTCTCCTGCTCCAGAGCACAGGCCAGTCCTTAGATTAGGATAGTTTCTGTGTTGAGATTAGGATAGTTTCAGTGTTTATTTGTTTTATAAATAAAGCTTAATTCCTTCTAATTCTTGTCCTAATATGCTTATAATAAAGGTTCCTAGTACAAATAAAAAAATCAACACCCTCAAAAAAACCTAAAAGCTTTTAGATACTAAAGCAGGAGAAGGTAATTAGACTGTTAAGGAATCATAAATACTGACTGCTTACGCATCAGCCACAATCTGTTAATTATCAAATGCTTTGTAGGCACATTGTAAACAGAAACTTAAAAATATCATTCAGTAGCTGCAAAAGTGTAAAAATCCAGAGAGATGTGGAAGAGAATGGAAAGATGTCTCTTGAGAGTTTGATACATGGACCATGAAGATTTGGATACTCTAAGGAAAGAAGTGGAATCTCTGCAGCATGAAGTGGTACAGGTCGGTCTCACTTGTGCTTAGCAAAATTCTCTATGATAATTTTAATAAATGAGGCTCAATGTTCATCTGTTATAGAAAGTGTGATTCTTTGATCAGTTGATTTTATAGATGATTATAGCAAAACCTGAAATGTCATTTTACCCCACACTAGATGAATATAATACGTTTGAATCTTAAATTAGGGGGAAAAAGAGGCATTCCAAAAGGAGCAATTCCATTCTGGAAGCACTTGTGGTATAGAAGTTATAAATGGCTCTTTGACTTTAGCTTCACTGTATCTCTGTTTGTTTACCTATTTAAGCTTTTCTAACAAGTTTCTGTCAGCATTAATAGACAGAGAATCACATTTTTCACGTGGTCAGCAAAGCTGCTCATATTTATGACATGATGGCTACTCACGTTTGTCAGTAAAAATGCACACTCTGCCTTGTATAAATTTCAGTTATTCATATGGCTTATGGAAATAACTCTGTGATTATACAAACAGAAGGCTTCTACAACTAAAGGCACAGCAGCAAGACCTAACTGGGAGATCAAGAACACAGTCGTGAGGCAGGACAAACACCAGGCCAAACACACAACCCCAGTTCCAAGTGACCACAAGTGGATGACTTGAATAATAAATAATACTAAATAATAAAATAAATCTAATGTAGTACAGCATTTCTTTTTGCCTAAGCCCACCTGTCCCTCAGAATTTGTATCCTGGGGTCTTCCTGAGACTGAGAAAATGTCATGCATTTAATATTCTTTTATAGAATTTTTATCTGTTAATTCTTCTATTCTAACCTTGACCACAACTAGACCATTGCCGTTTGTAATGCTCTGCAACAAGTATTGTTGATTAAACTAGGTAAAAATCATGTGCTTGAAGCTGCCTGCTGATAGCTCTGATGCCCTTTAGGTCCTCTATCAGAGGAAAGAGTGAACAAGTAATGACTTCTCCATGCTGCTCATGCTTTCATATATGTCTACTAGATCTCGCATTTCTTTTTAGACTAAAGAGTCCAAGTCTGCTTAATCATTCCAAGTAAAGGGAACCCTTTATAATTTTTATCATGCATGCCTCTGTTGTTGTTAAATCAGTGATTTCAGGGTGCATATTCCTTCAAAGCCTTGAGAAAATATTTTGCATTATGCACTGTGAGTAATCACATTTTTTCAATAAAAACCCTCACTAGGGTTCTGAAGATAAAGAAAAAATTATGATGATGAGGAGTACTTTCATAACTGAAGCAAATCAGTTGGTTTTTTGCAGGATGAATGGGAAGGCATGCGAGGGATGAATAGAAATGCCACATTCATTATGAAAAAATTAACTCTCTCACTCTTCACTGAAACAGTTATCATACAAAAAAGCATTATGACACTGCTGGTGCCTGGTGGCTTGAAAAGTTCATTGTTGTACAGATAAACAGCCCTATGAGAGCTTTTTTATTTTTTTACCTGTACTTCTCTTGAGCATTTGGCTTTGGAATTTTCTGGAAGAAGAGAAGTTTCTGTTTCATCAGTATTGTCTCATACTCTGCCTTCATTTTCTGCAGCCTGGGGACAATCTGATCCCCCAAATACAGGAAATGAAGAGTTGTGGGTCAAATTACTGACCAAAAATAATTATCATTATCATTATCATCATCATCATCATCATCAAAAACCTGATTTGTTTTTACTTAACTTGTTTTGCTACCTGACTTACCTCACTTCACTGTTTTCTTCGAGAATTCATTTTCTTCTTCTTCATGAACATGTCAGGTTTCTTATATCTCTGCATTTTTCCTTGGCCATTTATGTCTTTTAATATTGTGGTCTGAATTTATTTTAATTTTTTTTTTTTTTTTTTTTTTTTTTTTTTTTTTTTTTTTTTTTTTTGTAAAAAAGCTGTAAGTATGTTTATATTCTGATAGAATATCTGCATAGTGCCAAATGGTCATTTTGGAAAATTAGAAATATGTCTTTTGGAGTAAGATCATAAATCCTACAGCCTCAAAGAGACAAAATCACATAATCAAGTCACCATTGATGGAAGTTTTAAAGATGAGATTGGAAAAGGTGCTAGAAAATCCCACCTGGGCTTCACTTCCTGTGAAATATTGGAGTGGGTGATCTTTCAAGATTCTTTCCAAACCGGGCTGCTCTGTGGTGTTATTTTCTCTGTCTGGATTCTTTTAGCCCAGGACAGTTGCAGTCAGGTTTCACTTATACACTTCTGAGATATTCCAGTGGTTTTTTGGGTTTTTTCCTTATCTCTCAGCATAAGACTGAGACAAAATCAGAAATGGAAAAGAACTTGAAGCCTATGTTATATCAATAGTGTCCATTTATGTTTCCAATATTTTCAGATTTATGTTTTAGACTTATCCTAAAATCATCATAAATTTTGGAGGCAGAGGCAAATTAATTTGGTTTTATTTAGAAACCCTTAAAACAGTTTAACAAGGTAAACAAAATTTTGGAATGTTTTTGAAATATGCATAGGCATAGAAAATACTGGTGAAAACATCTTTCATGAAGACAGTGAGGTAGAGAAAAAAAGAAAACAGAAAATAACTGATTTTTTCTGGATTCTGGGAAAACTCTGCCTCAGTGAGAACGAACCTCTTGCAGTGGGAAAAGGATTCAGAGGAGTTCTCTTTACTGAAAAAAGTTCACTATGTGCAAAGCTTAGGAAGTTCACAGTGCATTACAATATTGAGTGAGTTAATTGAAACTCCCAGCAGCTTGTGTAAAAGAGACAGCACTACAGAAAAGAAAAGTGATTCTTTTCATTTGATTCTGAGTCCAAACAGATTAGAACCAAAGCCAAAAGCAAGGGGGTTTTATGATTAATTAATGATGGGCTAATTTGCTTTAGGCTGCAATGTTTTCCAGCCACTCATTTATCTCAGAAAATGCCACAGGCTACAATTGTTACTGTTTAATTAAAAAGTATGTCACAGTTGCAAAGCTTTAGAAAGCTGTAAATATTATCTTTTGCCAAGCATTTACATATCCAGGATAATCTGTAGTCAAAGGGAGAAGTGCAAGAGGAAGGCAAAGCCCAGCACCAGATGCTTTAGGCTGAGGTAACCTACTTTTTGTCACTGTGATTAGACAGCTCTGAATTTATACATGTTTGCAGCCTCTTTCAGTAACAGTTTTTCATGTCTGTGGCTGATTCTTTATGATTCTATGAGCCTCAAGTAAAGCCAAAAGAAAGACTTCTGCTACCATTCATGAGAGATTGGCTCTTTACAGACAGCCATGAAGTTAAGGCACAACTTACCCTCAAGAGACTTCAAGAGAGGAAGATGTCAGAATATAAAGTATTTTGAAAATATTTCTGCAACACTTAGGACTCTTAAAATTATCTCTCTGAATACAAGATAAAGCAGCATATCTATGATCTTTATAAGAAAAAGAGAAAGAACCACACTCTTTAAATATAGAGATTATTTACCTTATAAATCTGCAATAGAATTCATTACCTTTATTGGGGGGTGGGGGGCGGGGGCAGGGATAAAGGGCATAATTGTAAAGACACTAGACTGTAGAAATCAGAAAGTTGAAGTGACTAACTTTCTCTTATCAGACGGGAAGGCTTCTTATATTAAACTGTTATGAAGTGAAAAATATGTCAGTTCTAAATCCTAGTTGCTAAAAATTAACTTAGAAATAAGATTTAAAACCCAAAATAAAATCTATGGTTTCATTGACATCAATTTCTGCAATAAATAAGAATTCCAGGACAATTGAAATGAATCCTATGTTTCATTTTAATTTTGTGGATCTCCATTCTAATTACAATATTAAGACATAAGGTGTTGGAAAAGCAATAATTTTGTATGAAACCGCAAAAACAATAATGCAAAATGTGTATAAAATCGTGCAAACTGTGTTTTCTAAAACAGTAGGCACACACAGCCTGGCACTTCACAAAGAAAGCTGCCACCACCACCACCTTAGAGACCATCTTTCCTGAATCTTCTTTTGAGACAGCAGAATTGAAGGTCCTGCAGCATCTTTTTCAGAGGTCACATCCTTCTCATGGAATTAATTTGGGAGATGAAAAGTCCAGGTAAGGTTCACCCCACTGGCCCCAGGCTGCTGCATGTGAGACTTCTTGTCTGGGAACATAGAGGCACAGGGTTTTGCCAGGCCTGTGTGAATGGAGGCATTGAAAGCAGAAAATTTCTGGTTTAGTAGAGAATTTTTTTCCCTTGACAAGAGACCAGAACTCTTAGCTAATGGCCCCTCAGTTTGCACTTGTATGGACCATGACTCTGTGCAGGTTTTCCTGCTGCAAATTCTAAAGTTGCTACCACAAAAAAGGCAAGTTGAAATAACTGTGGGAAAAATGGGTAGCAAAACTTCACACTTATGTTATTTTTAGTGAGTTTTATATAGAATTAGCTGTACTAATAGACTCTCACAATCTTTTATTAGCCTCTGTCTCTTGACTTTGATGTCATCCTCATTGAGTATAGAGCAAATAGGTGTCACAGGCATCTAAAGTTCCTTGTGGATAAATTACAATGAGGTACTTTTTAACTCACACAGGGACACCTTTAGATCTAACTCTTGAAGTTTTTCCTGAAGCCTAGACAGACAGTTTGGACAGACTATTTTGACCTTTCATTTACTGCAATTTCTTTTTGTTGGTTTGTTGTTTTTGTTGTTGTTGTTGTTTTTCCTTTAAACCTCCTTTCTCACTGATTATTTGTTTGTGTAGTGATCGCCAGCACTACATTTCTTATGTTTTTTTCTGAGCTGACTTTTCCTTATCTCTGTATTTTTGTCATTTTTTATGTTGGTTGGGTTGCTGCATCCTTATCTTCAGCAAACCATTTTTTCTTTTAATCTCTTTTGATCTTTCTATTCTGTATATTGGGCTGTCATTTTCTGTGGTTTTCCCCTTTCTGTCTGTATGTATGTCTGTGTGTTTGTGACTAGCTTATGATATTTTCTAATCCCTATGAAGAGATTTCCTTTGTGTTCTTCCTTTTATTTTAAATGTTTCTGTGGTGACTTTTGTTCTAATGTTTTTCTCTGTCTGTGCCATTTTACTTACTTCTTCCCAAATCTTAGCACTTTTTTCCTCCCTTCTGGGTAGTCTCATTTTGTTTTCTATTTTTATTTTCATGTGGGTTTTTTGCTGACTTCTTAGATACCAAGATTCACTTCTGATTCTGCTCCTAAACTATCTCTATCTCATCTCTACCTCTATCTCTATCTCTGTCATCTCTATCTCTATCTCTATCTCTCTATCTCTATCTCTATCTCTATCTCTATCTCTATCTCTATCTCTATCTCTATC